>CM053507.1:24659843-24742278 GCA_028627145.1 Eidolon dupreanum
CTTCCTTCCTTCCTTCCTTCCTTCCTTCCTTCCTTCCTTCCTTCCTTCCTTCCTTCCTTCCTTCCTTCCTTCCTTCTTTCCTTTCTTCCTTCCTCTCTTTTTTCTCTCTCCAAATACAGATATATATATCCAATTTCTTATTGCTAGTATATAGAAATATCATTTTTAAATTAATCTTGTAACCTGCAACATTCCTAAATTTACTTATTAGTTTTAGAACTTCATTTGTAGTTTCCTACAGATTTTCTGTTAATGATCAAACCATCTATAAATAAGGAGTTTTACTCCTTTATTTCCAACATAAATGGTTTGTATTTATGTTTCTTGGCTTATTGTCCTGGATAGATTGTTGAACAGAAGTGGTTGAATGGAAATGATGACTTTGTTCATAATCTTAGGGAGAAAGCATTCCATCTTTTACCAAGACAACTGATGTTTTGCATTATTTTTATGTATTATTATAACTGAGAAGTGAGATACCATGATATAGTGAGCTACCATGATATAGCAGATCAAACTTTGAAAAGTAAATAAGGTTATATTAAAACTTCACAACTTGTGCCAAAGTCAAAATTAATTATATGTAACTTAGGAAATGAGTAAATCACTTTTAAAATAGCATGTTACTCATTATTCACAAGGTATATGAAAGCTCAAGGGTTAACTCTTCAATAAGCAAAATGTAGTGCTAAAAGTAGAGCCTAGTGCACAAGTTAGTTCTGTACCCTGTTCTATAGGGTTCAAATAAACATGCTCCAGCATGACACTGTACTGTTACTATAGGAACAGATTTCCTGTTATTGTATAGATACATTTTCGTGTGAAGTGGTAGTTGGTGGCCAGATGTTCTAGTAAAATAATTCTTTAAATTATTTCACATCCAAATATTTATATACCATCTTTACAAATAAGCTAAATTGAAATATGTAACAAAATATGAAAGAAGCAAAAATATTTTAGAAATAATTTACTTAAAATGCTTGAGGCAATAATTAAAGTGAAGAATAAAAGACATATGATCACCATACACATCTTCTAGTGATAGAGAGAGAGAGAGAGAGAGAGAGAGAGAGAATACATTATTTTTCTCTGTAATCAATTTCAATAAGGAATAGAATGGATCTTTGTCAGTAAAAATGTTTTTTTCTTTACTCTGTCATGTTATTTGACTTCAGTTACACATCGCTAAACATTTTATTGAATACCCTGCCTTTAAAACCACTCCCTTTATACTTCTGAACAATCAGGCACCTATATTTTGAAAACTTAAACTTTATTCTTACTACTTGATTAATTTTTCCAGTGAAGCCAACATGCTAGCGTTGCCCCACAGATCCTGCGGTTATTGTTATGTCATCTGTAGACAGCTTCTCCACAGGGGCTGCCATATCCTTGCCAGTCCCCTGCCTCTACCATTTACTTCTGCTGATTTTACTGCCAACTTCAGTGCTCTGAAAAGAGAATAACCAGCCCTGAGCAACATGTTCTTTTTCTGCAGACTGACAGGGCTGTGCTTTAATCTCCTCTTGTGTCTCATAACAGAAGCTTTTACAACAGTTTTTGCTGACTGTCAAGACTATTCTGAGCCACTGCTTATGATCCAGTGAAGAGAAGAATTTCAGATTATTTACATTCAGTTGACAAGAAGCATGATGAAAATGAAATGTGCATATGATAAGATGCTAGGGTATGCTTTAGAATTAGTATTCTGAATGGAACTTTTTTCTTAAAACATTGTATATATATAGACATTTATTCACTAGATAAGGAACACAAATATGGTACAGTAGTCACCTACTTTATCCGAGAGAAAAATATTTTCTTTTTTCTTTTTTTTGAGAAATATATTTCAAGACCCCAGTGCATGCCTCAAATGGCAGAATGTATAAAACCCTATATATATGATGTTTTTTCCTGTACATATATACTTATGATAAAGGATAATTTATAAATTAGGCATAGTAAAAGATTAACAATAATAACTAATAATAAAATAAAACAATTATGATATTACACTATAAGAAAAGTTATGTGAATGGCTTTGGGCCAGTATTAAGTAAAATAAGGGTTTGTTGAACACAAGCACTATGATATAGTGACACAGTCAATCTGAAAACAACTACTAAGTAACTGACAGGCAGGGAACATACAGTGTAGATACACGGGACAAGAAATTATTCGCTCCCAGGAAGGTCAGAGCAGGACAATGCGAGATTTCATCATGCTACACAGAATGACATGTGATTTGTAATTTATGAATTGTTTATTTGTGGAATTTTGCATTTAATATGTTTGGAAAACAATTAACTGAAACCATGGGTAACTAAAATCACAGAAACCAAAATCATGAATAAAGGGGACTACTGTATACCTCATGAAGTAGAAGAGATAGATTCTAAATTAAACAATTTGTGAATATTTTTTTGAAAAATCTTTTATCAAACAACTTTTAAAAATCATATTTCTACTCTAGGCCTGACATTAGCATTCCACTAGCCATCTTTCTTCTTCTTACTTATACAAAAAGATGAGAAAACCATTCTCTTAAGTAGGTAGAAGTGGATAATAGGAAGAATACTAAAAGTAATTTAGTATGGTACATATAATAATGTACAAAAATTAATTGTTTACATATTTTCAACTTCACCAGAGCTTTTTGGAAGACCAATACATGACTGGCTTGTGAATTCATCTAGTATAAATATAGCCTCTAACATCTGCTAAATATTCACATATTTGTTGAGATTAATACTTTAACCTGTCTCTACTACTAATTTTAATTTACCACTTCATCTCCTGAACATCAGTTTCTTAAGTAAAATCAGAAATATGAACTAGATTAGAGGTTACAAATTCTATATTTATCCTGCTTTTCCTCCACATTGTGAGAATAAAATATTTTTTTTAAATTAAGATGCTACATATATTCTGAGTAGTGTCTCAATTATGTCTTTTTATGGAATAAACCACCCCAAAGTTTAATGAATTAGAACAACAGTTTATTGCATTTTATAATTTTGTTGTTGAACAGGTGGTTATTCTTGTACATGGTATAGGATGAGAGGCCAGGAGTAGTCTAGAAATAAGATTGGGAGCTCAGCTGGGACTATTTACTGAGTGTCTTAGTTTTCCCTTGTGGGAGCCTTTCCTTTGGATGTTTAAGCTGCTTTATATTATGATGGTGGGTTTCCAAAAGCAAACACTGTACAGGAACTTCTCCTAAGTGCAAGCACTTATTACTATCAATACTCTGCTTTCTGCACACTTCCAAATATCCTGTTGGGCAAATCTTCCCACATGGCAAATTCCAGTTATTGTGGAAAGATGATTTCGCCATTGTAGGCCACCAAAGTAATAGTCTACAAGGAGTCTTTGGGAAAACTGGAATCTCTGTTTAATTTACATAGAAGTTGATCCCTTTAAATAAAGGACAGTGTATTCTCTAAAATTTCCTTGCCAATCACCCATCCACTTTATTGGTATCTCTCTCTCTCTCTCTCTCTCTCTCTCTCTCTCTCTCTCTCTCTATATATATATATATATATATATATATAAAATTTACTTAATCCTGTAGGTATTTGAGTTGTCTGTCCTTATATGACCTGGAATATATGCTGTTATAATTATACCTTTTAAAAAAATTTGACATATCATTTATTTAGATCTTTTATATGCACTTAATGCTTATCTTTATCAAAACATTTGTAATACTTGTATGAGGTAATTATAGCCTTAAAAAAGCTCAATTGTTTTGATATTTTGCCAATGAATTACTTTTACATGACCTAAAACAACCTATTTTTATCTGGCAGTCAAAATATCCAGTGATTTGTTTCTTTAAATCTGATGTATTCATATATGTATGCCAATAGGACAAAATCAAAATGTGAAGCTCAATTGAAAATGTATTTTTCCAATGTGTACAATTTTCAAGCACATTTTGATATTTAATTTACTCAGTCTTTATTTTTGGCATATGGGCAACTATACCATGTGAGAAAGAGTAAAACAAAATTAGAAAGATATTAATTATATAAGTTTAAGTGATTTCACTTTTATGTAAGTAAAAACCATGAATCAAATTGGCTTAAAAATATAGTAATCTATCATATCACTTAAGTCCAAAGATATAGCTGTCATCCAAAGCTAGCTCAGTTGATGAACTAGTGATATCATTGAAGGTAAAAATTCCATTTCTCAAGTCTACCATCTTTATTGTTTGATTTTAATTAAGCTTACTCTTCTTTCAACTGTTGATCAGATATAGGCATCACATATGGCTTAATAATTTTTAAGTGGAAAAGAACATGAGTTTTTTCTTCCTTAAATCTTTAATTTTGGAGCAAAGTAAAATTTTCCATAAGACAACCAATGTACTTTGCCTCAATTTTGATTAGCAAGAAATAATTCACATTAATATTCCTTAACCAGGTATTAGCAAAAATAAAGAGAAAGAACTTACTGTGGCTAACTTAGATTAATCGTTTGGGATGAAATAGATCCTACAGAATCTACTATGGCTATTGCAATAGAATAGCTATTTTTTTTTCTAATTACCCATATATAAATTTAATTGCATAATTGGATGCATTTTTAGATAAAATATAGCTTATCGTAATAGAAAAGACAGGAAACTAAAAATCAGAAACAACTGGATTCTAGTCACTCTACCTCAATAAATTCATAACTTTTTATTCAAAACTTTTAGTGTGAGATGTATTCTTTATTCATGTGTGTTATTTTAATCTTAGATAATACTATGTGTATTATATATACCATCTCCAATAAAAATGAAGCAACTCCCTGTAATCAAACACAATACTATTTCAACAGTAAAAAATATCAATAGTTATATTAAGGGGAATTAAAATAAATATTGTAAATTGCCTCATGTCAGTTCTGGGCAGGAATTGCCAACTGATATCTTGACTTTAGATTTTGGAATTATGGACAATATATTGTGAATCTAAAACTAGTTAAAACCTTTGGTGTCACTCAGGTTCCTTCCAGATAAAATTAGGTGTATAAATAAAATAATTTCCAAGATTCTTTCCAGTATAGATATTCTATAAATCTATCATGAAAATGAAAAGCAAAACATAGCTACTTATTTTTTTAATTTGCTTTATAATGGATATAAAGCAAGTCAGTGACATTTCCAGAGATAGCTTACCCAAATATCTCACATGGAAGACAATTCTCAGGACCTGGCTTATGTCTTCCTCTTAATGTTATCCTATCGAACTAGAAAGAACAAGCAAGAATGAGAGGGTTTCTGACTTATGTAAATTAGCTTTATCTTTGAGAAAATATTTAAACAGCACAGCTAGAATTCAGAAAATTTTAAATAGGTAAAATTTATAATTCATCCTTTTATATCTTTATCTGCTGTCAATCTCCAAGTGCCCTCTCTTTTGTGTTTCACATAATCTTGATACTTTAAAACCTTCACCAAAAAGCCCTGTATTCTGAAGGTAGCATTTATATCTTCCACTACTCTCTCTGAAATGTACATTTGTTTAACATAATATAGGTAAAATTATAGGCAACTGGGAGAAAAAGTTAACATAGCAGTGCAGGAAATGTCTTTAGACTCCTTTGAAAATTCCTGAATCCAGTAACCAACGGCATGTAAGGCAACTCTGGATCGGTAGAGTTTGTGACCCTCTATTCCCCCTGGAAAGTTGTCCCCTTTTTGTAATCTTTCTCCATTATGAATTTTTGAAGTGAAACACGAAATTCAGATGTGTACATTGTTTGTTTGTTTCCCAATGAAAGAACATGAGAAAAATAAAAGATGTGGCTGGATATAGAACTAGATTGTCAACACCAAAGCAAATGTGCTTTTCAATTTCCCAAAGCTTTACATATCAAATTTTTGAAAACAATAAAACTAGAGGCATCTCAGAAGAAAGATTTTCATTTGTATTTCCCTGAATTAGAACAACTAGCCTCAGAATCAGAATACCTCACAATGAAATTTATTTTTTTGGACTCACCAAATTTTAATGTCTGGTTCTCACTCAACCCTGCAAGCTCAGAATCTGATATTTTGAAACAAATGAAATGGTTCTGCCTACCATTCTCACTATCACAATCCTAAGTACATAGAGATGCATGTTTATAAATCAGATTGAGTTTATTAATTTTATTTCAGTAGAAAGTCAATTATAACCAGAATATCAATCTTATAATAATGAAGAAAAGCAATTATTTTCATAGAAACTTGTGTATTATTTTGTTCAGAACATTTTCTTTCTTTGCATACAAATCATGTGAGAAGTTAAACTCTCAAAAAGATGGTTTTTGTGAGAATGAAATCAGAATATTGTATATAGACTTTTTAATACTTAAAGAGATGGAACATAACTCCTCATGCTTTCAGTATAGAATATCATAGTGACTTTTTTTCAAAGAACGTGATATGGAAAAGGTGAGGAATAAAAGTAACTTTACAGTGAAGAAATACCACCTAAAGCCAGGTGATCAAGGTTAACATAAAAAGTGAATAATCATATTAATAGTTCATATTCTAAATATGAATAAACATAATCATAATTTGTTTCTGAAATTTTTCTCCTTAAGACACATTATCCCAGTATAATCATGAGGAAAACATCAGAAACATCTCAAGTGAGGGGCATTTTACAAAATATTTAATCAGTAATCCTCGGAAATGTTAAGTTCATCAAAAACAAAAAAAGCCTGAGAAACTATCAAAACCAAGAGATCCTAAGGAAACATGACTCCTAACTGTAATGTGGTGTCCTGGATGGGATTTGGCATAGTTAAAAGACACTGGAGAAAAACTAAGGCAACTTGAATGAAGTTGGGACTTTAGTTAGTAACACTGTCTCAGTATTGGTTCATTAATTGTGACAAATGTACCATACTTATGCAAGATGTTAATAAAGGAAACTATAGGCTATTTGAGAACTTTCTGTACTATTTTCCCAGTAATTAATTTCAATCTAAAACTGACCTAAAATTAAAAGTTCATTTCAAAAGGGGGAAAAAAATCAAAGCATCTCAAAATCCAGGTAGAAAAAACACACAGTGACCCACATTGTAACAATCATATTAAACTGCCGAATGACAAAAATAAAATTTTAATAACAGTAAAAGAAAAAAATAAACTTCATTGTGTATAAGGAAACAAGAAATGATTAACAGTTATTAAAGATTTTATATCCAGAAACACTATATATCTTTGTAAATGGTTTTCTTAAATTTAGATTATGATAGTAAAATAGGTTAACTAAAAACACCCACATTGTTTGTGCCAAGATGGAAAGAACCATAGGTTCTTAATCATGTGCCTTAGCCCTAAGGAAATTCAGGAAGTTAAACATTCTCTTTTTTTTTTTTTTATTAATATTATCAGGATGACATTGGTTAATAAAAATCAAATAAGTTTCAAGTATACTATTCAACAATATGTCATATATATAGTATTGTGTAGTCACTACCTAAAGTTAGACTTCCTTCTGTCACCAAATATTTGACCCCTTTTACCTCTATCTACTTCTCCCCTGCTTCCCTCTTTTAACCACTAATGCACTTAATAAGCATTTCAGATCCTGGGTTTTTTTTTTTTTTTCACATATTATTCCTTCTTCATCATATGTCTTCAATCAGTTTGACATAGGGAATAAATGTATTTAAGGACAAATAATTATTCTCTTAAGATATTACTACACTATAGTTCCCCTTGTTCAATATTTTGAAGTTTTTTTTTTTACTATTATTTAATTCAGACAAACATAGATAAAGGCAAAAAAAAAAAAAAGCAGGAATCAATTAAGCCTGCTTGTATTGTACAGATAATGAAGAATTATTAAGTTTCGTTAGAATAGAGAATGATAAAAGATATACTGTGGAGAGATTAATCTAGTAGTCTGTGTGAATGGGATAAATTAATATTTGAGGAAAAAAGAATGAATTAATAGAGATTTATTAAAAAGTAATTTTGTGACAATACCATAATGACTCAATCTGTACCGACAGATTGAATTAGAAAGGATGATACTTTTACCAAAATAAAAGAGAGAATGGGTCTTAAAAAATTGGGAAGCTATGAACAGATATTACTATGCAAAATTCTCTGATCTGATACTAAATAATCTCTTCTGCCCTGACCTTTTTCTCCTTTACTCAAACCTGGTCAAAAGGGAATTATGTGCTTTTCTTCTAATTATGTCATGAACTTATCATCTCTGAGATATTTACTTGAAACATTCTTTATAGTAGGAGTACACAGAACTACATTTAACTGGATCATTTATTCTTTGAGCAACAATAAATAGGTGTTTAGGAAGTTACAATTTGAAGAGATAGTACTATATTCTGTGGCTGGCAGCATAGTATGGAAGTGAACTAGTAAAAAAAAATGATTCTAGTAGAGCCTGGCCAGTGATATAAAGGTATGTAAAAGCATAATGTAAAAGCATAATTGATCTTCAATGGGCAAGGACCAATGAGGCTGAAGACAAAGAAAAAAGGACAGGGATATCTTGTTTCAATGAAAATAATTCAAAGTTTATTCTTCAAGGTCCATTTTCTAAATTTATCTAAATACAAAAATTATTAGGGCTACGTAAGGAGACTAGATATTCTTGGAAATGCTGTGTTAATGAGCCTTTAGAGAAGTTTAAAAACTATGCAATCAAGTTTAAATATTAGAAAATGATTTTGGCAGATATTTGTAGGAAGAATTTAAAGGTGTTGATTTAACAGCAGATAGAATAGTTGGGAGAGTGATTTAAGCATTCTGAGTTACCAGACTGGACGTAAAAGGGAAGATTCTTACAATATATATTTGAGAGGTAGTATAAATGGCACCTGCTCATTGGAACTTTCATTGATCATTTTTAGGTAGAAGGGGTCTCTTTTAAATCACAGCATCTTGCTCATGTACTTTAAAACATATGCTATAAATAATCATTATTTGTTTATATTTTGCATTACTGTTATCTTCTAGATATACACACACATCTGTGTGTGTGTGCATGAATGAGTGTGTGTATATTATCTTATAATTTATTTGTGGATATAAGATCAAATTTATCTAGAAATTAATTATTGCATTGAATCATTGCTCAACTACTACTTATTAAATATTAGAATTAGCTAAACCTACATAATTATATGAGTGGCTATTAAAAGAAAGTTTTGGTTGAGGATAAAACTGTTTAATAGTCTAGAATTCAGTTTCAGAGTTATAGTTAAGTCATTAACTATTTTTTTAATCATTTCTCCTTTTTTCCCAAGTGTAAAATAGAATAATAATGATTACCTGCCTTAAAGGAGTAACTAGCTAGTTGACAGTTTTAAACTATTTTGAAGATAGAATGTACTATAAATGCTTCAAGGAAAGTTTTTAAAAGCACAATGGAATAAAACCCTTGAACCATAGAATTAGGAAAGTTAGTATGTCTTTTAGGCTGGAAATCTTCAACCAGTAGAGAATTCTATGGGTAATTAACTCTACAAATTATTTTCTTACCTCTTTTCTACTTTTTTCTTCTGTAGCTAGTATCTGCTTAGTGACTCAGTTCAATAGGAAAGATCTAGTTATGCTATCTTTTGAAATAGATGTCACTCATAAAGAAAGAAATGCAATAACGATTATAAAATTGGCCGTTAATCACACTGAAAAGATGTGGTGTCTTTAATATTGCATAATATTCAGAATTTATCGTAACTATTTAAAATTCACTTCATCACTGGACATTCAAGTATATATTTGTAGTTGCCTAGAAGCAAATGCTCATTTTGGTGTAGAAATATACTTTAATAATTTTTAAATATCAGAACTAGGTCAGAACTTTATTTTTCAAAACAATTGCTTGCTTTTTTTCTTCCAAATGCTAAATGAATTATTCAAAACTCTGTTCCATTGGTCTGAACTCTGAAAAAGAAATTATTTCCTCTGGTCATTTTTTTGAGAATATTTACACATTTTATACATTTACACGTCATATTTTTAAAAACAAAAATCTATAAGTGTATAAGATAAAACAGTACTGCATTCTGGGCAAATTTTATGAGAAGGAAATGCTCATAGATGGAACAAAATGACCAAGTGTGCATGTGCTTTAACTTAAGAGATACATTTTCACCATTCTATGTTTGGTAATTTAGAATATGGGCCTGTAATTCTGATTTTTAAAACTTTACTAAAAATAAAGAAACGAAAACTTAGATGGGAAAAAAATCAAATTTCTAGATAGAAATAAGCATTCTATGTCACAATTTATGAGTTCTTTTCACAAAAAAGCATGTCAGACATTAACTATTAGGTTTTCAACTTGAAGCATACAGTCAAATAAGGCATATTTATTTCTAAAATATATCAAAGTACATAATCAAAATGACAAAGCACAAAACTCTGAAATCAAAAATATATTTATTTTTATAAGTAAATTTATTTATATTTAGTAAGATGTTTTAATTTTAAATCTGTTATTAGCATTGTTCATTGAAAATGACTTCTGTTTTTTAAGATCAATATTAAAAACCCTAAAATACCTAGAAATTAGGTAGGCACCCCAGTGAGGTAAGTACATCAGAATGATATGACCATGTCTTTGGTAGCCAGAATTTTAGTTAGAAAGAGAATATTAACAGACATGGACATATTAACAAATAATTAAGTGATAAACTAAATGTTGGTGATTTCAGCACAAGTATGTGATGTAAAGAAACTAGAAATGTGCTTTGTGGAGAAAATGGACTTTAGAACTATTACAATATGTTTGATTGGCTAGAGAAAAAAATAATGTATTTCAGGTAACAATTAAGAGCAAGTTGATCTCCTTGGCTAAATGTATTCCTAAGTTTTATATTCTTGTTGATGCAATTGGGAATGTGGTTGTTTTCTTAGTTTCTCTTTCCGATAATTCATGTTAGTATACAGGAATGCAAATGATTTTTGTATATTGATTTTGTATCCTGCGCCTTTAGTGAATGCATTAATTTAACAGTATTTTAGCGAAATCTGGAAGAGAATATTTGCAAATCATATATCTGATAAGGAATTAATATTTAAAATATATAAAGAACTCACAACTCAATGGCAAAAAAAAAAAAAAATCAGACAATCTAATTTTTAAAAAAGCCTAGGAACTGAATTGATATGTTTCCAAAGAAGACATATAAGTGGACAACAAGTACATGAAAAAGTGATCAAAATCACTAATTTTGAGAGAAATGTAAATTAAACCAAAATGAGATATTGCCTCACACCTACTAGGATGGCTATCATCAAAAAGACAAAAGATAAGTTTGGGCAAGAATGTAGAGAAAAGGGAATTCTCATGCACTATTGGTAGGAATGTAAATTGGTGCAGCCTGTGTGCAAAACATATATAACTACAGCCCAACAATTTCACTTCTAGGTATATATCCAAAAGAAATGAAAATAGGATATCAAAGAGATATCTGCACCCCCCTGTATACTGCAGGATTATTCACATAGTCAAGACCTGGAAACAACCCAAATGTCATGAATGGATGAGTGAATAAAAATATATATAAATATTTAATGAAATATTATTCAGCCATGTGAAGAAAGACATTAAGTTGTTTGGGACACTATGATTGGACCTTGAGGGAATTAAGCTAAGTGAAATAAGCCAAACAGAAAGACAAATACTTTGTTGTGTCATTTATCTATGGGATATTTTTTAAAAAGTCAAACTCATAGAAACAGAGAGTAGCAAAGTGGTTGCTAGGGCTTGGAGTATGAAGACAATAGGAAGAGGCTGGTAAAAGGGTTCAAAATTTCAGCTATAAGGTAAATAATGTCTGAGGATCTAATGGTGACTATAGCTGACAACAATGTACTGTGTAGTTGAAATGTGCTAAGCGAGTAGAACTTAAATGAGAGTAGACTACCAGAATAAACAAATAAACAAAGTAAATAAGTGAGGTGATAGAGTGTTAATTAACTAGATGGAAGGAATCCTTTCACAATACATATGTATATCAAATCATCATGATGTATACCTTAAATATCTTACAATTTTGTCAATTACACCTCAATAAAACTGAAAAGAACAAGTCGTTAATTCAGAGAACTATACAAACATCTACATTTTATCAATGGAGAGCAATAAAGATAGACAAAGAATCAAATGGAAGAGCTGTAAGAGACTCGAGTTAGGAATACTAGGTGTAGATTCTAGAGGATTAGACAAACAGAATGCAGAGCTGTTGAACATTTCTGTGTTAATCTCCATTGTATTTGTAAATCCTACAATGGCTTCATCCAATGGTAGGAGCTTAATAAATATTTGTTGACAATAAATGAGAGATGGATTTATAACTTGAAGTGGTAAGCAGTATGGATCAAGTGCAGCTTCTTGAGCAGCAGAGTGGCAGGATGAAATATGTTTAGAAAGCTTATTTTGGCAGCGATTATGTAAGATGACACTAGAGAAATAATTACATGGCACTGTTGATGGAACCATTTCTACTGGAGTTTGCTGCTTGACTCAGCCATATTTTGAACATCTCATCATTTACGCTTTCAAATGCAAAAAAAAAAAAAAAAATCCAACATTACACACACTATCAATTGAATCAATCTGACTTTTATGCCTTATGATATCGTGCTGAGTTATCACAGCATTTGAATTATACATAAGCAGTGAACCAAGAAGGAAAGGCTTTGTATCCACTATTTTTGGCAGCAAAGCTATATAAAACAAATCTGTTCTACATTTATATTAAACTTGACATCGGTGTGCCTGTGCCTATAGAAAATAGAGGGCCAAAGAAGAAAAAGTGTTTGTTCTTGAGTTTTAGTGTTAAAATAAAATGAACAAAGATAAACCTAAGACAAAATGACAAACTTAATAAACCATAAATATTCTGCCCTTTCATGATAAATATACTTGTCAACATAGAGCCTAGTTTTGAAAGCCTCAAGAAGCAAGAGGCTTAACATTCAAATACCTATTTTAACAATTTTTTTAAAAGGCGATAATTAACTTTTTTCAGTTTCATCTTATTTTTTTGCATTAAAAATGTTCAAAGCTGTTATAATTTAGATGTTCTATTAGTAGTAGTAAAAATCGTGAATACTATCATTATATTAGTAATAATTTATTTTTGTTACTAATAACAATGTTTTTTATTAAATTTATTGGGGTGACATTGGTTAATAAAATCAGAGAACGTTCAAGTACATAATTCAATAATATATCGTATGTATATTGCATTGTGTGTTCACCACCCAAAGTTATTTCCTTCTGTGACTATATATTTCACTCCCTTTATCCTTATCTCCCCCACCCCCTTTCATTAACATTTGTGTAAGGCTTTATTTTCCACATACATTATTTTAATTAGCCCCAATAAGCAAAGTATTTTGACGAGGCACATGTTATTATTTTTATTTTATAGATGGGGAATCTACTAATCAGAGATCCTAGATAATTTCATGTCACCCAATTGTTATAGAACTAGAGCCTTTTAAATGTTCATTTATGTTTCTCCGCCGCATTGTTATTCTTCCTACTGCTTTCTTCTCACTAGGGACTTCTTTTCCTCCTTTAATCTCTGGCTAAAATTAAAATTTATCACTGAAATACTGAACTTGTCTAAATTCATTATTGACCTAATTGAAAATAAAACATTTTGTCTAAGCTTAAATGGATGAAATTCTACTTTATTTCAAACTTGGGAACAGAAGAACACTATTAGATTATTTAATTAATACTTTATATAAACATATATACTATAATACAGCCTGATCATGTTTTCTCTCTCTTGATATATATGGAAATTTAGGAGCAAAAAAAGTCAACTGGGCAATTATCAAACATTTCTCTAGAAGCTGTATTTTAAACCTACATATATCTCTAAGCCTTGGTACAGATAGTTCTGTGCTTTCCTAATTATTAACCAATTCAGATTAATAACATACCATAAATATTGTGCTACTCTATAGAGTTATTTTTTTCACTCTCCATCTGTCTGGTACTCAATATTTTTACCTAATATTAACCTCTAATACAAGGGTTTTAAAGGTATTGTTTGCTATACAATCAAAATTGTCACTCTAAAATGTTGAGTTTAACTATTACACAAGTGGTAAAAGATGGCAAAAATTTGTTTCTACCAAAAGAATAAGTTCCTCTTTCCTCACATAACAGAAATAACATAAACTTATTGAGCTAAATTATGAAATTATCATAAACAAGTCATGTTAGAGATAAGAGAAAATCATTTGAAAGATATAAAATTACCCCAGTAAGAATTAACTAAAACCTCATTAAAATAATTAACATAATTACGGAAAAAATATATTTCCTTAATGAGGGTTCTGTTTGTCTCTGGAAATATCAGGAAAGCATATTTTGCACAAGCACATTTAAGCACCAAGGTACTTGTTGTCTTATCTTAAAAGCAAAAAACAAAAACAAAAAAACCTCATATTTTGGATATGAATGAATCAGATTGTCTTAGTAGAATAATACTTTACACATTCAGATCACAGTAACTTTCCTTATTTTGATTCTGGGCTTACCAAACACATTTCTGATTGTAATTTGGCTTTTAGTCTAGCATGTATACAGAGAGCATCTTAGTCATATTCAAGCCTTTAGGTGTAGTTTATTGAAGTAGAGAAAATGTGCTGATCCACCTTTGAGTTTAGGCATTAAACATCTGTCTCTGGGGACTTGTTTAATGTGAGCCTGCTCCCGTGAGACAAATCTATTCTTAGTGTGTTGATACATCCAGTCCTTGTGCTTACCAAGGCTAAAGAACTAACTGCAAGAAGCTGCCTTGAAAACTCAAAAATAATGAGGACAGATGAGAAATCATGGAGAGAGCAAACACCTTTCCTGCAACCCAAGCCAACTTTTATTGCAACTTTAATACTGAGCATTTACTATGTTTTCAGAATCATAATAGTTCCTGTGAATTTAGGTTTAGAAGACTTGGGTCTTCTAAACAAACTTAAAATCCCATTTATGGAATAATTTTATTTTTGTTCTAAGAAAACCATTAACTGAGTATTCTAAACATGAAACCAAAATAGTGTTAAGATTAGAACATCATCAAAAGAAGAAAAGCTTGTCAAATCTTTTATTTTACATCAATAGGTAGGAAGAAAGCTTTCTTGTTGAATTTCCATCCCGTGACCAGAGTGATTATCTTAAATCATTTTTAAGAGAAACTCTTCTGTTAAAAATCCTTTAAAATGACCTTCTATTATACTTACTAAGAAATGCATTGTCTTTAACATGAACCTGCATCTGATTTGTGCCTAACTGCCCAGGTCCATGTCACACTGCTCCAACACTTCTAAACACCCTTTAGGCACAATAATATCTTTTTCATTTTGGGACAGTTTCCCTGCAAATGGACTCTGAAAAAGAGACATGTGTTCAGGAGGTTTATTGTGCAGTTCTACTGGCACTTAAATGAAGTGAAGGAAGAAATAGTTTAGGCTAAAGAAGTTGAACAAGGATAAGGTTAAACTAAGAACTAACTGCAGGCAGCTGCCTTGAATACTCAAAAATAATGAGGACAGATGAGGTAACATGGAGCGAGCCAACTAAAGCCTCAGTTGGCCCCATCAAGAGCTCTAAAGCTTGAATGAGCTTCCAGAGTTGTCCCAAGTGGCGGCAAAGGGCCCAGACTGTGCCTTCATCCTTAAGGGAGAAACTAGACAGTGCCTCATACCACTAGCCATTGTCTGGCTTCTCTGAACAGATGAACATTTCCCCTAACTCAGGACCTTGTCACATGTTTTTCTATTCCTTTTTTCTGAAATGCTGCCTTCCTTCACCTTCCTACCACCATTGCATGAAAGTTCTATTTCATTTTTTAGGTCATTTTGAAAGTTAAAAATCACTCAAAGCTTTTTCTCTGATCCCTGAGTCTAAATTATATTTATCTTTTAAATTCTTTTCTAGCAACCTGTACTTTATTTTATATAAAATTAATACAATATGTAATTATATTTTTCTTGTGTGGAATTTGTGTTTAGTATCACTCTTCTGCATTTATATTATATTGCAATATTGAAAAGCACAGTTTTTTCACATCTGTATAGTTAACACATAGCCCCAGTGACTTAAACATCAAAAATGTTTAATAAATATCTTAAAAATAAATAAATGAGTTATGATTTTTCTTTCCCTTAAGCTCTAGGAATTGTTGACATTTCCCATTTGCTATAATGATTTAGGTTTAGCTCTGTGGATTCCTCCTATGAATTGTATGCTCTTTGTGTTAGAATTGTTTCTCTGATATTCTAACACAAAACTTCTCAAATTGGGCCTATGCTAGAATCACCTGGAGGGTTTTAAGAGTTTGGAATGTTGGGTCCCACTTCTAACATTCTTCCCAATACATCTAAGCTAGGGCTCTGTATCTGCAATGATGTTCATGTTGCTTTTCCAGGGATAGCACTTTGAAAACATTGTTCTTGGGAAACTTTAAAATGAAAACAGAGATCCTTACAGTAATTTGGAAAATATTCTTGCCCTTATGAAACCATTCTGAAAGACAGGGCATCAGCAGTCATATGCCAAATCCTATGTCAAATTTAAACTATTTTTGACAAAGACATATGTAATGAGTTGTAAAACTGTATTATCAGATTATCAGAATTTAAAACAAGAATAGTCATCTAGTAAATAGACAAAACACTACTCATTCTGGGTTGTAAAACAAAAACAAAACAAAACAAAACAAAACAAAACAAAACAAAACAAAAAAACAGGAGATAAGCAAAGGAAAAGAAGTCAACAACAAGACTTTTGGTTGCCAACCACAGCCAGTTGATGAGAATGTAAATTCCAAGAGCTGCTTTAGGTAAGGAGATAGTGTAAGGATAGAAGTGAATGGAGAGAGTCATATCGTAGATAGGAGACCCTTTGATAAAGGAGAATAAAAAACAGTTTTATCAGTCAAAACAGTTTTATCAGTCACCATAAACAAACAAAACTATATCTGGGCAGAGCTCAAGGAAGCTTTCTGTGTGCTGTATTGAATTATATCTGTGCTTTCATTGCCTTTATGTGTGTTTGTATTTACAAGATTACACATCTATAGTTTTAGCAATAACTACCTACATTAAAGAAAAAGAAAAACCCCAAATAAACAATCTAACTATATACCTCAAAGAACTAAAAAAAAGAGCAAACTAAGCCCAAAGTCAGTAGAAAGAAAATAACTAACTAACTAACTAAATAAATAATAAATAAAATAAAGACTAAAAACACAGTATAAAAGATCAATGAAACTAAGAGGTGGTGTTTTGAAAAGATAAACAATATAGTTAAATATTATCTAGATTTAACAAGAAAAAAGAGGACTCATAAGATTATAAATGAAAAAGGAGACATTACAACTGATATCACACAAATAGAAGGGATCATAAGAGACTACTATAAATAATTATACTCTAAAAAATTGTATAACCTAGAAAAAATGGATAGATTCTTAGAAACATACAATCTACCAAGACTGAATCATGATGAAATAAAAAATCTTAGCACACCGATTACTAGTAAGGAGATTAAATCAGCAATCCAAAACCTCTCAATCAAGAAAAGTCCAGGACCATATGGCTTCACTAGTGAATTCCACCAACATTTAAAGATAAATGAATACCAACTCTGATCAAGAATAAAAAGCTGGAGACATTGTACTTCCTGATTTCTGCTATATTACAAAGCTATAGTAATCAGATCAGTATGGTGTTGGTATAATAGACAAATAGATCAATGGAGCAGAATAGAGAGTTCTGTAATAAATCTACATATATTCAATTAATTTTAGACAAAGGAGCCAATACACAATGGGTAAAGGACAATATCTTCAATAAATGGTGTTAGGAAAACTGATAGGAGCATGCAAAGGGCTACAACATATACCAAAATCAGCTGAAAAAGAGATTAAGAACTTGAAAAGTAAGAGCCAAAGTTATAAAATTCTTTGAGGAAACCTAGGAGATAAGCTCCTTGACATTGGTCTTGGCAATAATTTTTTTTAACATGACACCAAAATCAAAGGCAACAAAAGCAAAAATCTTTAAGTAAAAAACATCTGCTCAGCAAAGAAAACAATCAAAAAATGAAAAGGTAACCTACAGCATAGGTGAAATAATTTTCAAGTTACATCAATAAGGGGTTAATATCTAAAATATATAAGAAACTTATACAACTCAATAGCAAAAAACAAATAACTCAATTAAAAAATAGTCAAGAGAACTGAATAGACATTTTTCCAAGGAAAACATACAAATGTCTTCATGCACCAACAGGTATATGAGACATGTTCAATATCACTAAGTATCAGAGAAATGCGAAGCAAACCACAATGAGATATCACCTCACACCTATTAATAAGATTATAATAAAAAAGACAAGAGAGAAATAATGGTAAGGATATGAAGAAAAGATAACTCTTGTACATTTTTGGTGGAAATGTAAATTGGTTCAGTCACTATAGAAAACACTATGGAGGTTCCTCAATAAATTAAGAATAGAACTACCATATAATCTAGCAATTCCACTTCTGGGTATATAGCTGAAGGAAACAAAATCACTATAACAATGAGATATGTGCACTCCCATGTTCATTGCAACATTATCCTCATCTAAATACACACACACACACACATACACACATAAATATATACATATATATGTATTTATATATATGTGTGTGTGTGTGTGTGTATATATATGTATATAAATATATATGTATATATTTAGAGAGGCTGAGAAAGTCCCACAATCTGCAATCTGTTGTTCAAAATCTGGAGACCCAGGAAAGCTGATAGTGTAATTTGGTCCTAGTCAAAAGACCTGAGGACTGGCGGCAGGGCGGGGGAAGAGGGGTGGGCATTGTATCAATGCCAGTCTAAGGGGTAGAGAGATGAGATATTTCCACTCAAGCAACAAGTCAGGAAAAAAAAAGGAATGAATTCTTCCTACCTCT
This sequence comes from Eidolon dupreanum, assembly GCA_028627145.1. Lineage (NCBI taxonomy): Eukaryota > Metazoa > Chordata > Mammalia > Chiroptera > Pteropodidae > Eidolon > Eidolon dupreanum. Next base: position 24,678,813 of record CM053507.1, read on the forward strand.
ACCTTTTGTTTTATTTAGGCCTTGAAGAAGGCAATCTACTTTACTGAGACCACCCTCGCCAATACACTCAGAAATAATGTTTACTCTGTACATCCCATGGTCCATCAAGTTGACACATGAAATTAACCAACACAGCTATGTAGCAATAAAATTGTTTATTGCATATAGAAAGAGCCTATCTTTACCTGATATACATATCTCCATCTATATTTAGAAATCTAAACTAAATCTATGTTCCTCCTTATACATTTTTGCAAGCCCCAGTTAATTCTGAAAATTATTCTTCTTGATACTGTCTTTATATAAATTTACCATTCCTGTTTAGATTAGGCATTGACTATGTGCCTCATTCCAGTGGTCTTTTGTTTATTTTTAATTTAAATTCATCAGAGAGTACTCTGCCTGCCACATTTACCCTGAGGATTTTTAAAACATTTTCTTCATTCTGGTAATATGTGATTAATCAAAAGCTACGTATCTTAAGTTACTCCAGGCCTTCTTGCTCACTGTCCTTTTTTAAAAATCAAATCTTTTTCCTTTAGAATTTTTGAATTTTTTAAAAAATTTTTACTAATGAACGTATTTGTTCCTGTCAACTCATTTCCACTTTGTTTGTCTTAATCTTACATTTCTTTCTAGATAACTATATATTCCATTTCACTAAGTTCCTTCTTATAAATAAAGAAATAGACTTTCCTCTTTTTAATTCTCTTTTCTAAGGAGGCAGTAAATCTGCTCTTTTAGATGCAAAATAAAGGTTTTAATTAAGTGAGAAGATACTTGATAGAGGCATGGATGAAATCAAGTGACTAATTATGCAGATAAAGTAAGTTGTAGAGCAGTTATAAATTTATTATTTCAATATAACCATAATTTGATTAATAATGCATCAGTAAAATATACCAATATATTAATTAGATATTAATATGATTGGATAGATAGCACAAATTAGTCTTTATTATATTTAGGGTTAGGACAATTTATGTTTGTTTACATTTTTATTTTGTTTCATTTAAAATATCTTGATGTCAATTTTTTTATACTGATGAACTTTATTCTAATTGTATAAGATCTTTTTTTACAAAAAATTTATGGTAGGTATTTTAGTAGGAAGGACTTTTTATGTTTGCAAAGTAAACATATGTTTAGGGAGACATAATATGGTGATAGAAAATTATCTAACTTAGTTTATTTGGCTTATATGTTCTAACTTTGGAATACTGATTTATAAAGTTATAACAAGCAGAAACATACTCTTAACTAAAGTGTTAACTAAACTTAACCTAAACTTAACTAAATTAACTAGTGTTGCAATTAATTATAAAGCATATATTTGGTGGTAGGTCATTACTTTAGAATCATGAGAAATTAGAAAAATAACAAGATAATCTTTTATTTTGTTATATGTTCAAATGGTTAAGAGTGGCATATTAAAATTACAACTATATTTTTAAACTCCATTTCCATGTGTTACTTGGCAGGATATGAAATGTTAAGTAGAGCTAAATATTTCATCTTTCTATATTTTCACTTATATACTATAATATTTTCTACTATACTCAGCTAAAAATTCTTCTTAAATATCAATAATGAGTTTCTATTAACAAGTAAGTGCTAATCAACAAATGAATACAAATTTCATGACATGTTGAAGATTATAGTGTGGTGAAATGAGATACAAAATAAGTAAATAAATAAACAAACAAATAAATAAATATATGCATTTGCAAATTATTGTACCAAAATGAAAAATAAAGGTTAGCTAACTTAGATTATGTTTTCATAAAAAAAAAAACTTTCTGACTTGCTAATATTTAAACTGGAAACTGAATGATGGAAAAGATGCAGAGAGTTGGGGAGATTATAGCAGGCAGAAGGAATCACAAGACTGGACTGATCTAGGATGGAAAAGAGCATTGTGTGTTCATACTCCATAAGCAGGTAAGCAAGGGTGTGGCTGCTGTAACTGGAGGACACTCAGGGCAGATGATGGTGGCATTAGAACAACAACAAAAAATGCTGTTTCAATCAATACCAAAGAAGTCTAGAATATTGGCAGTAACTGCAGTGTTCAGTGCAATTTGTCAATAGCTGAAAGATTCGATTTAGTCCAGAAGAGAAAGGAATGTGCCGGAACCCGCCAGACGGAGTCGAACAGTCCTGAGTGGAGAAGCGAGGGTTAGAAAAAAAGACAGAGAAGAGAAAAAGATCTCGGGAGGGCATACAGTCAAAGCTGCAGCACCGAGTTTATTTAGCACCGTCCTGATATACCCTAGCAAGCATGGGAAACAGCTCAAAAAATGTTAGTTATGCACAATAACCTTGTCAACGTTACACAGGGAGCCTAACGCTATCTCGGCATTTCGCATCCCTTTCTTTAAGGCCAAGGAACAATCAACTTCTCTGTTCTCGTCTCCAGGTGTTCTTTTTGTGTCAGCAGACTTCTTAGCTTTACTGTGCGAATATCCTGCTTGGCTCTCAAGCCTGAAAACGGCTTCCAACAGGAATGATTAGAGAAAAAGTTATGTATGTCAGGAAACCGCAGTAGCTATAGCTGGTGGGATATTATTGTATCCCAAAATGGAAACCACACTGGACATTTATGGAATATTCAATGGAAGAGAGCAAAGAGGGATTTTTAAAGGGGAGAATGGCTTAAAATGTGATAGCTGCTGGGTAAATGTTTGAGAAATGACAGAAATATTTAGATGTGGACTTCACATGGATTGCTATGGTAGGTGACTGAAAGAATTATTGAAACACAAGTTTCAGTTAAGATAATAGGCTTATTATTTGGAATACACGATTTATTTATTCTTTATATTTTCTTTCTTCCTGGTACCCTTATCTCAATGAATGATACTATCAGCCACTGTATTACCCAAACTAGAAAACTGGTAGTTATGTTAAAATAAATTCTTCTCATTCCACACGTGGTTTGGCACCAAATACTGTAGATTTCTAGCTATTTAAGTGTCTTGGCAAATGCTTTAATTTAAACCTTTGTTATTTCTCATATTCACATGTAACAGAATTCTGAGTAGTTTCCCTGCCTTTAATACTTTTTTCTATCATGCTCCAATGAGATCATTGAAAATATTCACCTTTTATCACTTCTGTCTTCTTTTTAAATCCTTTAAAATTTTTCCAATAATTACAATATAAATTCTAGATTCTTGACGTATTATCAGAGTTATTTTAAAACTAAACTCTGCTTACCACTCTTCTAGAATGCCTCCGCAATTATAATTTCTTGAAAATGCTTTACTATTTCTTATTTAATAACTTGTACACGCTGTTCATTTGTGTTCAGTTATAGAGCATACCTATGCTCACCCAACCATCCAATAGTTCATTCATAATCATTCTTCGATTTTTAGCTTAAATCTCTTCACCTCTAGGAATGTTCCATCTTTTTATCCCCATTTGTAAAATGGTAGCAAGGCACTTTCAATTACAAGTAGAAACATAAACTAACTTAAAAAAAAAAAAAAAGATTGGGGGTGGAATTAGAAGTTCAGATTTTAAGAAAAGTGACTCTCTAGTTTTTTGGCACAGGTTGCTTCTGCTTGGTTTTATTCATGAATTAATTTAAGGTCTTAAAAATGTCATCTGAAGGCTGTTCATCTGGGCCTCTTATCTTTGCTAGCCTCTATTTGGTTTTATTTTTATCCAAGTGTGGGCAATATGACTGCTGGCAAACGTACATTCATATTATCTCGGCTTTCCCAATGTTTATGTTTCAACTCCAGTACCAGAGAAGGCTTGTGTAGTAGGCCAGACAATCCCAGATCCAAATACAATATCCTTGAAATTGAGAAATATTTCTTGGCACTTTTGGATGACAGGCTCACTAATAGATGATAGGGGAATATAGTAACTGACAGTCTCATAAGAACAATATGGAGCAGAGATGGAGATATCTAAATAAACCTGAAAATTAGACAGATTAACACAAATGCACGCGAACACTTGCATGCATGTACACACATTCAAAGTTATGATAGTCCAATAACCCCTTTTTCTCCAAAACCTGGGCTAGTCATATCTTCTCTATGCTCTATGGTAATTTACATACACCTTTATCAAGATGTGTATCTCATTGTACCATGTTTTTAAATTTCTCATACTCTCAGAGAGTAAATTCCTCAATGATAGAATATTTGTCTATTACTTATGTATCATTAATACTTTGTACGACCTTGCAAAAAATAGGCATTGCACAAGTGTTTGATTAGTAAATATGTGCCAAAATCATAGCATCTGCACCATGTTTTTATCTTAAATTGCACTTAAGATCTAGCTTTCCATTTATCTTTTTGTCTTTATTGAACAATGGAAAGAACTAATTTTATACTTGTTAAAATACCCTAATGTGTGAATTATGTATTACATTTAATATAATCAGTTTCATCATATTTAACAGTGGCTTTTCACAGAGCGAAACACCCTTATAGACCCTAATATTAATTTTTTTATCAATCTCAGTACATCAGATTTAGAAAATTTGAGTATTGTCATTTAATTTGCACAATATATTGTATATTATAAATAGCTTTTTCTTGTTTCTTTGTTAGTATCTATATTGAATAACTTTAAAAAAGAGAATGAGTCTAGCCAAAGCCACATCACATTTTCTGATTACATAGCAGAGGAAAATGCTTGTGCATTAACCATTATTAAGAGTACATTTAAATCATTATTCATTTATGGAATTGCATTAATTTCTGAATAATGTGGCACCACAGAGAGATGTTTTAACGCAAACCAGAGTCTCTTGGAGTCATTTAGTTCCTCATATCAATGTTGTCACTTATAGACACTTCTCAATCTGAAAGTCATTATCAATCAGATAACTGAATGAGACTTATAAAACAAATAAAACAATCATATTAGTTAGTTTAAAGCATTAAACTCTCAGAAGACCAAAAAAAAAAAATGATTTATAGCTATTTTGAGGGTATTAGCTATGGAAATTCCAAAACACCTTTAAATTAATTTTGTTTAAACAATAAATAACTTTCAGTTATTTTTCTCATTCAAAAAAAATTGTTTTTTATTTTAAATATCTCATTTACTTTAATGCAAACAAGCTTAACACCAATAAAACAGGTTTTTTTTTCTCAAAATACCAGGTTTATTATCTAGTAAATAAAAAATCTAAAAAAGTTTAAAGTATCTGCTGCCTTATATTTTCATCTCTAACATAATATACATCCATTCATAAAATATACATTTACTAGGTACAATCAGGAACTAAGCTATACTGTTAGATATTTGACTATTTAGTTTATAGGAAATGTAAATCTATAAAGTATGTGTAATAGTCCCTTCTAGATTGCTCATTTAATATTTTCATGATTATAACAAATAATATGTATTCATTAACATATTTAAGAGGTAGTACAATATAATAGATTGGTTAAGAGCACAGCACTGGAGCCAAAGATTTTGCAGTCATAATCTAAAATTCTCTTACTGTTATCTATGTGCAAGACATTGAAACATTCTGAGCCTTGATTTATTCATTTGTCAAACTGAAATGGTAATAATAATACCTAATTCTAGGATTATTGTGAAAATTAAGTTTTAATTCATATTGGTATTTTTTCTATCAGTGGACATGATAAAAAAAGAAGTATACATTTTCTACTGGTATCAAAATAGAAATGCTGGACAAATTTTGCTTCTAAATACCTATACATTTACAATCCAATAAACAATTAACTCATTTAATATGAAATTATTTTACAAAGTAGATAGTTGCCATGCTCTCATTTTAATAAGTAGCTAGGAAACAAATTAAGAGAATTTGAAATTAAAAAGCTGTTATGTTTGGTTTTAAAATCATCTAGTCATAATAAAAACTTTAATTTAAAAATGAAATTAAAGTAGTCCCAACACTAATTTAAGTGTTCATGATCAAAGTGCATAATATTTATTTAAACTGAATTTGTTTTTTATTGTATCTACACATTAAATCTCCTCTCAAGAGTCACTGACATAGAATCCACTGGTATGTGAATTTCCATAGAAATGCTGCTTTGGGATTAAGGTGATATTAAGCCATGTCATTGACTATCCAGTGTTCATGTACTCTGAGAAAAAAATATGACTGAGAAAAAAAAAGGCAAATTATCTATATAATTATAGATTAGGTAGAAGTATGTAGAAAACTGCTTTTACCTAGTCTGGGAAACCTAGGTATTAAATAGCTAATGTCTCCTATGAGCAGTGATGCTCAGAGTTTCTAGTTTATCTACTTTGAGTCACTTTATCATTGGCCTTCTTCTATCACAGCTTGGGTATGGACCTAGCTTCCAGCAAGATAAATTGATCAGATAAGAAAGAAAAAAATCCAAGGAAAACATTTAAAGTCATCAAAATAGAACTGCAAAACACCAGATGAATTTTCTCAATTTTCCTGAAACAATTTTAAGCCCTATTTTATTCTCACTTATTTGAATTCATAAGTTTGGAAATTTATCATTCAAAATATCTAGTCATACTACTCAGTAAGTATTTATTATTTCATGCATTTACTAATATATTATGAGATCTACTACATGCAAAAGAAGTAGGTGATTTGGGAGATGAAAAGATGGATAAACATCATCATCCCATTCTTAAAAGATGTGAAGAGGAAAAAACACAGGTACAGGAATAATTATAGCATAAAACAGTATGCTAAGCTCTATGGACAGGATATTTTGGTATCTTATAAGCCAATCTAAACAAATATATGTAAATAATGTACATGTAATTAATATCAATTTCTAAAAAAATTTTCTCTATATCTTTCTACATGTGAAGATGAGATTTATTATAATCTCTCACCTTAATTAAGGGAAAGTATACAAACATATTTAATACATGTTTCACTTGAGAATCTTTCCCTCATTACCCTGCAGACCAAAATGCAATCAGTTGCTCATGTCTGGTTAATTATTACTCTAACCCTCACACAAAATAATTGGTTCACTGATGGACACATGAAACCAGATGGACCAATTAGTCTTTCCTGAAATTTTTGCCAGACTATTATTTTTTCAGAAAAGGAGCCATAAGGTTAATCAACTCATATAACTACTAGCAGTGGTCTTGCCGAACACCATACAGACAGGTTTCTTGAAAACAGTACGAAACAAGGGGAGACTAGAAATGGAGTTTGATGACCTTGGATCAAATTATATCTGAAGCTAGTCATACCTCCTTAGAATTCTAGCAGGTTAATACCTACTTGGTAATATTTACTACATATCGACTAATATCCATAACTTATTAGTGCAGTAAAGGTTGATTCCTTGAACCCGATGTTGGGAGAATGTCATCTTATATCTCAATGGTAGAGTTTTCTCTTTGTAGGAACTTCCAGTTTTGCTTTTCTCTCCATCTTTCTTACTTTATTCAGAATGATTTATTCCCAAAAGTCCTGATTCAAAAATACATGTAATAGATATCTTTTGAAAATAATAACAACACTGAAGCCAAGAAATGCTGATAATTTGAATCTTACAGAAATTAGAAAATTTCCCTATATTTTAAAAATAATAGACAACCCCTGACAAGTCACATATGTTTTTCATGGACTAATGACATAAAAATATGAAAAGGCTTTTTCTTTACTTTTTTGTTTTCTTTCTTTTCCTTTTGTTTTTCTTGCTTTTAACCCTAGCTAAGTCTCACAGTCCCCTTTTCTTTGTAAAGTGCTGATGACATATATATATTAAATGAGGTGTTGGAGATTCTCAGCTGATTTGCCAACCCAGTAATAATCTGAATTAGATATTATCAATAGTACAGATTTTACCTACATAGTACAGACTTTACCTGCAAGGAATTAATTGCCCACTCCAAATCACTGGCAGAGGCCCTTTTCATTTCTGTTTTTTACCTTTTCACTGGAAATAGTCCTTTTTAATTTTATTATTGCAAGGAGAAGCATTTGAGATCACAGTAAGCTAGTAATGGGAAATCACAGTGTGGGTAGGCTAGTGGATGTCCTTTTACTCACAGCCTGCAGTCTGTGTAAAAATGGGCACTGCTGAACCTACAATATCATAAAGGATGGATTTCTTCTCCTCAAGCGAAGCCTGCTCAGGATACAACATTATCCTCTGCATACTTCTTAGTATACTTCTTCAAACTAACAGGGAGCACATGTTAATGTTCCATGACTTAACAATTCTCACCACTGAATGCAGACCTCTTCAGATCTGTGCGGTGAACCCAAGGAAAAGATTGGATGATGATGGTTGAGTTGCATGTCCCAGTGCCTGCTACTTACTCGAGGGCCACTTTATCATTTAGCTTACTTTTCACTTGGTCTCATTTAATTTTCTATCATATTTAGCCTCTTATATTTTTTGCTTATTACTTTACAAAAAATATTTAACCTTTCCAATTAAAAGTTTAGACTTTTGAATGTGCAAATCATGTCTGACTTTTCCAATGTATCCTTTGCAGCACCTAAAACAGTTTAAATTAAGACTGCTATTAAGATGAAGTTGACTCATACGAGGGCAAGAAGGAGTAATGGGCATTTATCATAACTTACATTACATTACTGATAGACTCTTAGAGAAAGAAGATAATGTTTCATTGCATTTTGTTGTTCTTTTAGTTTATTTAATTTCCACTCTCAAGAAAATTATATATCATTTCTTAAGCATTGAAAGCCACAATTTTAATGTGAATGTTTTTTTAAACAGGGTAAAAAAAAGGTATTGCACATTTCAAAATCTAAAATATTTCCAAAATTGCAACTAGAAATTTTCTATAACAAATTTATTTTATATAAAAGGGAAAGAAGAATAAAAATTTATTAACACAATAATGTATTTAAAAAGTCAATTCTTACATTTAGCATCAATAACTATAATGAAATAAGATTTTATAAAGGGATATTTGGGACCATAAAGGGGGGCCATTTCTACCAATACTTTATAGCACCTCTCTCATTCCTTTCTGTAGTCTTTTGATATCAACTTCGGATATTTCAGAGAGAAAATGTGTTCAAAAAACCCATTTCCTTTGTAATGGTGCAAAAAATAACTGCTCCCACCTTCTAAATTCTTCTGGTTGAAGTCTACAGCCATCTCACCCTGAACAAGCCCAATCCCGTCTGATCTCGGAAGCTAAGCATAATTGGTAGACCACCTAGAAAGACCAGGCACCGTAGGCATACAAAATAAAAAGTAAGGGATTGTAGGCCGACAAGGTCCTTGCAATCTGTGAGGTCAACCAAGGGTTGTCTTGCCAAAAATTAAAAAATAAAAAGAAGAAGAAAAAAAAGAAAAAAAAATTCTTCTAGCTGAACTAATAATCAAGTTAACATAAGACAGATTAATAGGGGGAAATGCCCAAAATAGATTGCAAATGTACATTCGGGAGTGCCATAAGATAGAAACCCAAAGATACATTGAGCAGTTAAAGTTCATATGCCATTCTGGAGCTAAGGAATGGGGAAAAGTAGAGGAGAACACACTTTGGGATTTCAAAGGGCAGGAAGTCAATTCACATGGAAATGGAAAAGCAAATGCTTGATAAATGTTTACTGGGCCATCTTTAACAATGGGACATAAAGAAAACTTGAACAAATGGGCCTTGCTAGGTTTCTCTCTATCACATACTAGTTTATATTAAACTATAGTTACCTTATGATGATATCTCTCTTCCTGGAGCAGGTTCTCTATCTAAATTTCTTTAGGCAGGTCAAAATTTTTTCTGAGTCTATTCCTTAGCAGTAAGCTTAAAATAATTAAAATTTCCAAAAGGCATATTTTGGGATGAAAAATTTCTCCTTTTACCTTTATATCAGCTCTTTCCTCTAACCAGTTTCATCAGCTTGATCAGACGTTTGGGTTATTATATCTGCTGCAATTAGCAATGTGAGTGTTATTTAAATTTCTGATTTTGATGTACTCATTTAGTAGCAAAATTCTTAAAGTAATTCTACTTGAGGGTTATTGTATAATTGCTAACTAGTCTTAAAAGAATTTTCGAGCACTAATATACTTTTTGTGGTGTAATCGACCATTTCCATGGTGATTATCAAGGGACACTCAGACTTATACAAACTATTTTGATTAGACAATCATTACATAAACGAAAACAAGCAGAGAAAATAAATTTGTGCAAAGATAGAATGCTAAAATAAGTTGATGCTTTATCTGATGAGCATCTCATCAAGATTGTTCAACCCCAGAGGGGAAAAAATAAGGGAACTATAATATCCATATTATAATGTTTATTTTGGAGTGAATTGATTTTTCTCTTTGTATTTTCATTAAAGCTATGCTAAGAATTTAAATGCTAACTTTTTTATTCTTTTAAGTCTCAATACTCTACCATTGAAGTATGTCCTTTATCAATGTTTGAGTTTCTGTTTTGGACAATGTATATTATTATTTTTGTATACTTTTGTTTTCCTCTTTCTATATATGTTTTAAGAATATTTAATGCATACACCTACATAAAGATAAATGTGTTATGAATGTAAAAGTAAAAAGTTCCTTGTATAAAAAATATATGTTTTTGTTATATTAATCTCTGAACTTGGGTTTTCTATTCTTGCTGTGTGCTTTGGCAAAGTCTATCCTAAAAAGCTCTGCTAAAGCTAATGTTAATAACAGTTCTTAGTTGAAGCAGATTGTATCAGATTAATGACAGTGACTGATTCTGACCTATGATGGTGCAATGAGAGTGGAATTCTGAGCATATGATTTATTAATTATTGATAAATAGCAGGAGAAAGATAATACGTTCCCATTGGATGTCAGAATTAGTGCCATGCAGAGCTTCTGGCAAACTTGTGACCAGGAAAGAAGAGCCTATAATTTTAGTAGAAAATAGTTACTTTTGTAGAAAAATTTCCTCAATGGACATTTTAATTTTGCAAAGTGAAAGCAAAAAACCTGTTTGGAGACAAAATAATGCCCAAAGCACTCATCTGCTCTACGAAATAATCGACATCGTTTTCCTAATTATAGATAATGATTCCTATGTTTTCTTTTAGATGTTCATGTGCCTTTATCATTATATTATCTTTGAAAAATACAGCTTTTTCTTCTTGATGTATATATGTATTGGTAAAAATCTTTACCTATAGCAAAAGAATCCTAAATGGCAAAGCCCATCTTTATTTTAACTCTGTGCATATTCTTGCATTCTTCTCGACTTCATTAATATTATGATGGGGGAGGGGAGCCTCCTTGACTTTATATAGTAAATGTACAGACACACACAAACTTACAGATTTATATGGTAAATTTTCAGTATATACTTTTTCTAATCTTATAATTTTTTTGCAAAGACCTAACTACTACAAATTACTGTAATTTTGTGTAAAGATTTATATTTGTATGTATTAAATTAAACAGAATTATCACTAATCTTCAAAATCCCATCCTAACAATCCATTCAGCCAAATGAGAATATTAAATTTATCAATCTAATGTATTTATATTATATAAATTATATACATAATCTGAACTGATGCATAAAAGTGCATAATTTAATATTAAATTTAAAAACAGATTTTTAAAATAAATCAATACAATAAAAATAATACTTATTGTATTTTTATATTTTTAAATGGAAAAGTCTTAGGTTTTAATATATACATTGTGATAATAATTACACTAAAATGATTTCCCAGATTTGTTGATATACTTCTTTAAATAAGTCTAAAATATATTCTTTATCCGTAGGCAACACATTCCTTGAGGGTGACTCTTTCACAATTTAAATATCATTAAAATAATTTACATCAAGAGAGACTTTGGCAGAAAAGCAATTAATAAGTATAGTTCACTGATGGAACTAATATTGAGATGAGTATAAATCACAGATAAAATTGAAATAGAAATTGTCATATTTATTCCAATGTCTCTTGACTTCTAATTTTCAATACGCATTTATCACTATCTAACACTCAAAGGCACAATTTATTTAATTCAACTTATATTTTCTGACTGTGAACAATGTGTCAGGCACTATTCTAGGCACTGGTAACATTTCAGTGAGTAAAATGGATGCATCTCCTATCCTTATGAAGTTTCCATTCTATTAGGGAAAGATAGAATAAGCATAACATGTAGTATTTGTTTATAATAAATACTGTTGCAAGACATGAAACAGAGTTTTAATATTGCACTATTTTAGTGAGGGTGGTTAGAGAAGACATCTTTGAGAAAATGACACTGAATGAAGACCTAAATAAAATGTGAAAAAGAACCATGCAGCTCTCTGGGTAGAGAGAACTCCGTGTAGAGAATATACCAAGTAAAACTGTTGGTTATGAGGTGAGAAAATGTTGGCAAGTTTGGTTTTTAGCAAGTCCTTTGACTCACAGTGGTAAAATATATTGTCTTCTGAATCTTTATACATTTAGTCATTATCATCTGAATTTTGGCTGACATACATAACATTGTTTTAGATAATATTTAACACTCATTATCCAGTTTTTTATCATGGAAAATAAAAAATATTTAAACTTTTAAAAGTATTTTATACTTTTATTATGGTGACATTGATTAACAAAATCCAATAAGTTTCAAGTGTACAATTCAACAGTAAGCCATATATATATATATATATATATATATATATATATATATATATATATATTGAATTGTTTGTTAACCGTCCATAGATTTTTTTCTGTTATCACATATTTGATCCCTTTTACCCTATCTACCTTCCCCTATTCACCTCCTCCCTTACCATCTGGTAACCATTAGTCTACTATGTCCATGAGTCTCTGGTGATATCATATGGTTTTCAACTTTTTCTGTCTGGCTTTCTTCACTTAACATTATTATCTCGAGACCTATCCATGTTGCAAATGGCAGTATTTCATCTCTTCTTATAGCTAAGTAATATTCCATTGTATATATGTACCACAATTTCTTTATCCAATCATCTATTGCAGCACACCTCAGTTGTTTCCATATCCTGACCATCGTGAAAATGCTGCTATGAACACTGGTGTGTATATATCTTTTTGAATAAATGTTTTCAAGTCTTGGGGCAAATCCCCAGTAAAAGGACTGCTGGGTCATATGGTAGATCAATTCTTAGTTTTTTATACTTTTAAAAATTCTCGATGATAAATTTTAATAGTATTTGTATATAAATATATATTCAGTTATTAAATTGACTTATATACAATGTTTGCTGCTTTTTCATAAGATTAACATTACATTTTTAGCTCCTAAGAGACTGTATAATACTGTCAGATACTTTTCCTACAAATTGAACATTCTGGAACTTTGTATTTCAGCTTGACTTCTTGGGCTCCTTCTATCCATCTGAGATTGTTGGGAGCCCTTTGTAAGGAAATATCAGTTCCTGAAACCCCAAAGGGAGGATAAGCATCAGTTCCTGAAATTCCAAGGGAGGAGTTTTTCTCTCGGCCTTATGTTAATTCATGTTAATCGCAGCTATTGTTTCTGGATACTTGTGGTTTTGTTTTGAGCAGTTTGTTACTTTGTTACGAGCAGTTTGTCAAGTCAGTTTTGTCACGTACTCAAGCTGTATAAGTATACGGTGCTAAATAAACTCGAGGCTGCAGCTTTGACTGTATGCCCTCCCGAGATCTTTCTCTCTTCTCTGTCTTTTTTTCCTAACCCTCGCTCCCCCACTCAGGACTGTTCGACTTCGTCCGGCGGGTTCCGGCATGAGATCATGGCCCAGGTTGCCAGTGAGTATTCAGGTTGGATCCTGGAATTAGAGGCACTGGGAAAATATTTGAAGTTGGCCAGCAGCTATAGTTGACCCTGGCTGAACCAGTATATCTAAGAATGAGAAGTAATTGATCATTGATTTAAGGGTTTGTTTATATATATATATATATATATGTATATATATATATATATATATATACACACACACACACACACACACACATATATGTGTATATATAGATATATACACATATATATGTATATATGTATATATATACATTTATATATGTATATATACGTATATATATGTGTATATATACATATATATATATCAGCAAAAGCAAATATATGTTTGTATGTCATTTTGTGTGTACATGTGTAATATACAAAGCCATCTCAACATACCACAATTGAGCCTTATGAAAACCAGGAACAAGTAGATAAAAAAGAAATTCTAGTGATCCAATAACAGCTCTGAGATTTGACATTTTATTGTCCTCTAAGAAATGAGAATCCTATTCCCTACTCCTTTAGCTTTCTTGTTATTATTTTGCTTTTCTCTATTTCCAGATTCTCTTATTTTGTACTTATTTTTTATCCTTCCCTCTCTGAGTATCTCATATTCAATTTTCCCAAGAGACTAAGATTTGATTGGGCCAATTAGTTACTATGGAAAATGGAGCATTTATCTCTCTATGTTGACCCTATAAATGGCTGTCTTTGCCTGGGATGTTGAGTCCTTGTCTAATTTATTGTGCTCCATAATAAGAGTGTCATATCAAATAAAACATGGCATACTACAAAGAAATAACTGACTATAGCACAGAGTAACTATGAAGTCCATGTAAGAGATACATTGGACCAAGACTAAGGGAGGGCTCCTGCAGAAAATAACAAAATGGTGTCCTATGTTTCCCTGAATACAGATCACTCTGTCACACTTAGTAGATCTGTAGAAATCATTCTCTTTACTGGGAATGTCTTCCTTTTCTTCTCTATCTACTGTCTGGGATTCCACAAACTGCTGATTCTTATGTTCTGTAATGTCTCTGCCAACACCAAATTACAGAATACCGAACCACTGCTCCTAGGAGAAATGCAGAGCTGAGCCTCTGAGTGCAACATTGTTGTCAACTGATCAATACATAACCTTGTTTGATGTGTGTTTCTATTTAAAGATACATTATTTAATATACTTGGAGCCAATAGGACTATAACTCATGCTTCAGTGTTGCTTATCTAACTTACATATTTTCTCCAAAAAGTACATCAAGCCTTCTTGCATTCAGGTACACTAGAAAGTATTTCAGGACTATGTTTGGGGGCCATTTTAAACAGTGAAATCACCAAAAAGCACAAAAATGTGGACAATATGGCTCTAAGTAGACAATGAGAAGAAAAACTTGTTTATAGTATTAGAGCTGAAATAAAAAGGTAGAATATCACCTTGTTTGAACTTTGCTCAGAACATGAATGTCTTGTATCATTTTTTTTTTTTTTTTGTCATTCTGTACCTGTCCTTAAATGAACACAAAATCATCATGAATATTGATCCGGGGAATAAATTTTACTAAATAGGCGAATTTGCAAATATGGAATCAGCAAGTAATGAGAATCAACTTGCCTTCTATTCATGACTTCTATCCACTCTTCCCTGATTCTCTGCTTCTTAACTCTTCTTCCAGGCCCTTGTAGAGTTAGTCCTTCCTACATGCTTCCAAGTGGTTCATTCATACCTGTTAATATAACACTTAATTTACTGTGTGATTAATTTCCTTTTTCCAAAATACAAGTGTAGATCATAGATAAACAATTTAGATACTCTCAGAGTCTAAATGTTGACACATAGCAAGTGTTTATTTAAAATCCGTGGATGGAAGGGAGGAAAAGAGAAAGAGAAAAGATAGGAGTTAGGATTGAAAATGAGCAATTTATTCTTAACAAGCCATTAATATACACTCTCTTAACAAATCTCTATGTTTTACTGCTATATCAAAATGTGCCCTCCGGGAATTCATTTTAATTCTTTATTTCTTTTTCCATTTTTGAAATAAGAGTAACAATAATAATTTTCATTTATTTTTTCAGGCATAGCTAAAGATATTTAAGGAGGGAAATAAATTACTTTGAGTTTATTGAGATGTCTTATCTAAATTTGAGGCTAGTGATATGATTAGTGTGTTAGTATTTTTGGCAAGGGAACTTAAAAGACTGCACAAACAAAAATCTTCTAAATTTGTTTATTTTGCTTGAAGTGTAATGTAAGTAATTAAAATTTTTTATTTATAACCAGAATGGCTTACAAAATAAGACTTCTTAGATTGGAAAGTGAAAAATAAGACACCTTTCGATTTTATACCTTGACCCATAAGCATCCCCGTCCCATCGCTGACACCATGCTGTATACTTTACTGAGTAGTGAGGCAAGTTTTCTGTTGGTTCACTGTCCTAAGTTGAACTGGGCCTTTTTGAGGCTCCCTGCCTGAAAAATATTAACTTTGTACAATATTTAATATGCATGTTCAAGGTACCAGACAGATTCTCTCTCTTCATTCCTCATTAGAATAAGATTGGTAAAAGTCCCTGCTGTTCAACTGTATTCTATTAAGATCACAAAAAGAGGAAATGAACCAAAAAGTGGTAACAAGAAAGGTGATAGCCTGTGTATAAATGGGTAAGGGGAAAAGATTTATTTCTATTTATTTAGGGCATGCTTCTTATACTATTTACAGGTATTTCTCTCAATTTTTTTGTAAGGGATTCATCATAATCATATAAAGGCACAATTAAAGTTACCTTCTTCAATAAAATATGTGATTCTTTTTATTTGAGTATAAATATTAAAAAAAAAACACTCGAAGAAAAGTTGTCATATTATATTCTCTATATGTCATACTTTTAGGGTTCACATGATTTGTGTAAACTAGATGAAATATTAAAATGTTCAAAATTATTTCTGCAGTAGGTCTGGTCTACACTTTAGAACAATACTATGATAATGTTGAAAAATAAAAACAGTATCTTCCACATTCTCAAGAACACAAAGCAGTTAAATGTGTTACTTCATTCAAAACAAATTATTAAAATAAAGAAATCTTCAAGTCAACACAAAAGAATAAAACTTTGTTATACCATTTTAGGTATTTATAGATATTAAGATTATGCTATATTTATTTTAAAATACTAGTTACCTAATAATTATTAATCTGTGACTATTTTATCTTCAGTTACTTGTGTATATGTTGTTTGCTTACCTGGGGCTTTGTAGATGTAATATTGTTTATGCCCAAAAGTGCACAAAGGTCGTGACTAAAGGTCAGCAGAGACCATCATAATCTGTAGTAATTCCACTTTAACTATATTGTCTTTACTATTTGAATAACATAGAAGACTAGTCTTGTCTCAAAACTTTTTGCCTCAAATTTAGTGTTCTTGTTATCTATTGCTGGATTTTTTTTTAAGTCCAAAATTTACTGGCTTAAAACAATAATAACATTTATTTTGCTCAAGAATTTGTAGTTTGGGCTGGTCTCATTGGGGACAACTTATTTCTGTCCTACTTGGCATCACGTGCTCAGAGACTGGAGGCTGAAATCATTCAAATGTTTGGTACTTAAAGCTATTAACCAGGTGGAACTGCCACCAGAAAACTCAATATGACTTCTTTACATCATGGCAAATAAGGTCCAAGAGTGAGCCTCACAAAAAATAGATAACCATGTGGAAGCTGTATTGTCTTTTATGGACTATACTCAGAAATCATAATGTGTCACTTTTTCTGTATTCTATTTAATATAAACAAGTTTATTAGGATTAACCCATATTCAATGGGATAGAAATTAGTCTTCACATTATAAGAGCATGATAGAAGAAATATATATGAGTGTAGCAATGTTTGGAAAATATAATTTGCCACAATCTCTTTAGCTTAAGTAAATACGGGCCTATCCGAATTTTACCCCTCTATCTCATATTGTTGTGGTTGTTGTTCATCTTATTGTTTGATTATTCAGCAAGTAGAAAGACAATTTATCTTTTTTGAATTACTTTGAGTGAGAAGAAAATATTTCCTAGTAAAATAATGATAAAACTATTTGTTGTCTATTAAGTTTTAAAGCTACAGTTTATAAGTGGTTATACTCAGCTGGAGAAACCTATTTTTACATTTTCAGAAATTCCCATATTTCTTTCCTTCATCTCTAATGTTTGATTTATATAACATTTATTGCAAAAAAAAAGAACATCACAAGAATTAAATTCAATAATAATAAAATAACATTTCCAAAATTGCAAGTAAATAAATCACTATTTCCTGTAAATCAATCTTTAGTTTGTACTTTTTAAAAAGGCTTATACAAGTGCTTTTTGAAGCTGATGATGAAATTACTTTGATGCTAAAGTTATTTTCTAAGGAATATTTCAAACTAGCAATCTCTGTTTTTTCTTGTCACCTGTAGCTGTGGTAAAAGACTGCTTCCGTATAAATGAATGAGAGAAGGCATCATAAAAGATTTACTTCTGCTGCCCCATTTTTCTTATTTATGTCTAACATTCTTCCCATTTACCATGAGCTTCCTCACATTTCAGAAGCAGCTAGTAGTCTTTGAGAACAAATTGTGCTATTTACTTCTGTCCTCAGAGAAAACGAATGGTTTAGTGGGTGAGATGTCCAGAACAATAAGAAAAACTTGTGCTGTGTATTCCCAACAGAAGAAATAGATCTTCTGTAAATAACTCCCAGTACAATCATGGCAGGTTTCAGCACTGCACAAAGTCATATATATTTTTTCTTTATATAACTTCAAAGCCTTTCAAAAGGAAAACTAACAGAATGTTATTATGTAGATACACAGACTCACCACAAAGTCATGGAAATAGAATATCATAGCAACCAAACTGTTTTAGCTGTATTTCTATAAAATTTAGTATATATGCACATACACATATTAATTTTCAATTTCAATTTTAGAAAATAATTTAGGTAAAATTAATCCAACTAAATCATACTAGAAAAAGAAAAATAATATTTTTGTGCAAATTAAAGTGAATTGATTATGAAGTTCAATAAATTATTATGGTATATATTATTTCAATCAAAAAGGAGAGCTAGATTCTAGCATTTACTGAGTCCATATCACATGCCAGACTTATTTGATAAGACATTTACATATTTATAAAATCTTAATTGACACAGATATTTTATGTGATAGATATTTTTATTCTCATTACACAGATGAAAAAATAGTGAGTAATAGAAATTAATCAGCTTTATTTATTCCCTCTAATCCCTGCCCCTGCAAAAAAAAAGAGATAAAGAAATAATTGTTTCCAGTAAGTGCATTTAATTTATGATTTGATAAAGTGACCTCTGATGGTACAAAATTTGAGAATCTCAAGACCATCCTCGCTTCTGACACCAATTGCAAGTTTCAGGGTTCCCAAGACTATATTTAGGTTCAATAATTTGCTAGAAAACCTAATAGAACTCAGAAAATCTGTTTTACTCACTGTTAGGGCTTATTATAAAGAAAGAATACAGATTATAATCAACAGAGGAAAGCATCCGTAAGGCAGAGTCCAGAGACATCAAAGTGCAGGGTTCCTAGTTTTCTTTCCCAGTAAGTAATGTAGACCGCTCCTATTTCTCCCAGCACTGATGTGTGACAATATGTGTAGATATTGCCAAGCAGGAAAACTCATCTGTGCCTTGGTGTACTGAATTTTTATTGGGTCTCTATCAAATAGACATGGCTGACAGCCTACAGAGCTGACTTTAGTCTCTAACCCTTGCAGAGGTTGAGATGACACTGGGTTAACATATATTACCAGGCATGGCCAGAGGCCACCAGGTAAACAAAGATATTTTTATCAGGGAAAACATTCCAAGGGCTTTGAAATTATCTTCTAGAAGCCAAGGGCAAAGGCTTAACTTCTTTGGTCAAGTTAATTCTTTGTCGCAGAGTATTTCTAACACAGTAAATAATAAGTGGAAGCATACTCAGTGATATGTATCTTAATGATTAAACAACATTTTTATAAAATTTTCAAATGGGATAGTTTGGTTATATTTTCATTTTGAATTATAAGATGATCTCTTATAAGATATCCCTTCTCAGTTTACCAAAAATTATTTCTTAAACTCTGTTTTCTCCTAAGTTGTATAGCAGGGAGAAAGATTTTTATAAATCCCACTAAAAAACTGTGACAGACTAATACAGTTCCTAACTTTACCAAAAAGTATGGAACTGTGTATACTTTGAGTTAGAAAAGACCTTGTTATCATGCAAGGCTCTTGTTTTCTCCATACTTGGAGACATCAATTTTTCATTGTGGTTTTTTCAAACCATGACTATTATATAGGAAAGACTCTACTCCAGACATCTATGCAAAGGCATAAAAAGATTAGGAGGCTTAGCTTCTGGAAGCAGATTCGAATAAGGACTCTGTATGCTTCAAGGTCTATAAGATAAACTTTTCTAAAAGAATATGTTAACTTTATTTGACAGTTGAGTCCCTATTTGAGTAGAATTTGTTATTAAACAAAAAGGAAGAACAAGTTCTAGTAGAACAAATAATTACAAAAAAAATTCTGTGACTTTCTAATATGAAGTTTTCAGATGCATTTTAGTTACAAGATTAAATTTAGCATACAGTCCTGCCTCACTTAATTGTTTCATCCTACAAAAATATCATGTCAGCAAAAATTTCATCTTTATCATTAAGCACTGATCTATTACTGTGAATGCATGTGTATGTTTCAAATAAAGTGAACACCTTGGTGTATATCAAATTATATAGAGCATGATTTGGTTATATAGAATAATACTACCCCAAAGAAATATAGATTTTAAAAAGAATGAATAAAGTTTTACAGGTAAGCAGCACTTAAAAAAATACCACTCTCAAGTGCCTTGGTAAAGAAACAAGGCACAATGACATTAAAGATGTGTTTTTATTTATTTTTAAACCCTTTTATTTATCTTATTAAATGACTGTTATTAATGATATTAATAAAAATATTAAATTAAGTTGTAAAATTATGACATATACATGTACTCCTTCTCCCTTTATAATTATTTCTGACATTAAATTTATTTTACGGTATAGCTATTAGTTTTAAAATCCAAGACTAGTTTCTTTCAAGCTTGTCTCCTTTCTAATTACTCAGTGATAGAAATTGTTGTAGTCCTATTAGTTTGAATTGTAAAGAAAGCAATTATTTGGGGAATGGAAGTGTTAGGAGGATTTCTGGAGAAAAAGCTTGCTGTTCCCAATGTCAGACTTCATTTAGTTACTTGGAATCATACAGTTTAAAACAATAATAAATCTTGATTTATTTTGACATATATATCTGGTCTGAATATAATCTGAAATGTCTGTCATGCTACCTCTCAAATTTAAGAGAACACCTTACTTCCTTGGGAGTGGTACAGTATGCTTTAGAAGCTTTCCCAAATATGTTATATTGTCTATTGTCTATTATTCTATTGTTCTATTGTCTCCAGACAATTTTTAGAAACCCATGGTTTCAAAAATAATTTTATAACTGTTTTAGTTCATTACTATATTTCAGATAACCCTAATAGTTATTGATCCATCATATTTATTTAAAATTATTTCTATTATTGGTCAAAATCACTTTATATTTATATATTTTAAGAAATATAGTAATATTCCTAAGATGGTCTTTTTAAGTCACAAATCAATGCTGAAAACCATTATTTAAAGGAGTAGTGAAAATAACCACTCTAGAAAATGTAGGTTTAAAAACATTAAAAAAAAATTAATTATAGTGGAGTATTTGCCAGTATTATCCCCAGATTAACATTGGATTATTCCACATATTTCAAGGCCTCGATACTGGAGTGACTATTATATTTTTGCTTGCTGTTAACAATCATATTATATTTTATCTTATTATATTGACAGTGTTTTTATTTACTAAGTCTTGGGATTGTTTCAAAGGTGATATAAATTGGGGTTCACCAAACTCTCACCAAAAGAACTTGAAGTTAATGGCCAAACTCATCTTTATGGTTGCGGTTTATAATCCCCTTCCTTTATATTATCTTCAGGGATGGCCTTTGCCTTATTCATAGGGTGTTCTATGCTGTTTAACAAGCTTAACACTTTCTTCATAGACATCTGCATTCCCCTTGGCTGTACAATATCTTTAAGATATCTTCAAGTTTTAGAAAGACTTAGATAACAATATGTCAGTTTCTACTTATTTACTATGCTAAATTCTCATAACCAGGATTTCATCTTCAGCTTTGATACATGGCTTCTAAGAGTATTTGAATAGTACTTGGACAATGTTAGGATTCATTGGTTAAGGCTGCTTACTAAAGTGTATTAAAGCCCAAAGTACAAAGATATTAACATATGAATAAAACACCTAAATTTACTTGTCTCTTGTTCTTAATATAGTACTGTATAACACTATAGTGGAATGTGTATATTCATAGTATTGAAAAGGGGACTAATTTGACAGTGTTGCAAGTGATATAATTTGTCTTAAGGGACTTAGAGTACTTAAAATTTATTATTATTAAATGAACAAAGCTTCAGAAACCAGAGTCACTATCTCAATAATGCTAGAATATGTCAGTAAGTGAACATTTCCAAAATCAGCTGAGTATAGTTTTTATTACCAGAGTATTACCTTCATAATCATTGTGTAGGCATAGGAATAATAAATCCTCTAAAATAATTATATTTTATAAAATATACTGTGAACATGGCTTCTGGTATGTCCACATAAGTGTCTACATTTTGAACCTCAGATAATAACTATAAACTCTGATTTCAAAAAAAAAAAATCATTTGAAGGCCCCAGAAAGTAAATAGAAAGAGGTATATTCTATTAGAAATCAAACCATTGGAAGAATAAAATAACATGGGGTTAGTAATCCATTTGGAAGGAAAGTTACAACTGACACTGCCTAGAGTAGCTAAAACTGATTTTAAAAAAAGTATATATTGAGGGAAGAATCCAAGAGGAGAGAGATCCAGAAAGAGGGAACTTCAAGTTCTCAGTAGAAATTCTGCTCAAGTCTCCGGATGACAAACAGAATAAACATATCTGGATAATTCAATGCAGCCTAGCTAAGGATACAAAAACTGAACCACAATTTGAGCTGCTGCCCAAAAGACAAGGTTTGCAGTTTGAATCCAATTATACAAATTGCTTGCTAAAACAGAGAGAGAAAAAACCACATTAACATGCTTAAGAGGAATATAATAGAATCCAGAGTCTCTGTTGGTAACATTGGTGCAATAAAAATAATTTTCTCAGCATTATGAAATGCCAGGAAAATATGCCCTATTCTTAAGAGAAAACACATTCAACAGAGACCAACTAGAAGATAACACAGATGTTAAACTTAGTAGACAAGAATTTTAAAGACTACTATAACTGTGCTCAAAAATGAAAGGAATATTTGGTCACAATAATGTAAAGACTGAACATTATAGCAGATAATTGGACAATATAAAAACAACAAAATAGATATTTTAGAACAGAAAATTACAATATCAAAAATAAAAAACGCACTGTATGGGCTCTAAAGCAGGATGGAAATGTCAGGAAAAGAGCAAACTTCAAAAGATTATTAACAGAAATTATCCAGTCTGAAGTAGAGTGAACAAAAATATTGCATGAATATTTAAAAAGAATTAAACTCAGAAATACTGTTTAAAAAAATGTTTGAATGAAATTTTCCTAATTGATACTAAACTTTCAAATATACGTACTATTTCTAAATAAATAAATAAATAAATAGATAAATAAATAAATAAAACAAGCAGTTAAGCAATATTTATTTTCTATGGTCATTTCTTTATTCAGCAGAACCAGTTACTTTATCAATTCTCATATTTTTAAATGTTGTAAAAATGTAGGAAAATAAATATTGTTTAAATATACCAGATAGTTTCATCTTTGTACATTATATTGAAATTGAAATAGATTTAGTTAAAGCCAAAGAACATATGTGGCAAGTATTTCTGGGTGTTAAGTACATTTTTTTTAGATGGTTGAAAAATTGTAACGAATAGTAAATTTAACATGAAATTGTCATTTAATTACTTATTATTTGATATTACATTGTTCTTGTATTTTCTTGTAGCCAATTCTTTTCAGTTTATATTTAACTTTTTATTTCAATTGATACATTATTATTACTTTATAATATTAATATCTAATAATAATATAGCATTATTATAACCAGAGGACAACTGAGTCCACTCAGCCAGCC
Organism: Eidolon dupreanum; assembly: GCA_028627145.1. NCBI lineage: Eukaryota > Metazoa > Chordata > Mammalia > Chiroptera > Pteropodidae > Eidolon > Eidolon dupreanum. The sequence goes on from CM053507.1 coordinate 24,702,760, forward strand.
AATAGACCAACACAAGAGTTAGGATATTTAGAACAAAGCATTTATTGTCAGAGCACCGGTGATCTGAGAACGCAGCAGGTTAACATACTCAAAAACTTTCTTTCCTTCTCAGTCTGGCTTACGGTATTTAAGGGAAAATCTAGGCATTATTCCAGGAGCTAAGTGACAAGTTGTGTGTGTGGAGTGTTTGTTATACTTCATGGAGCCGTTCCTCTGGCAACACGGTCCTCCCGTGGCTTTAGCAACCCAGGAACAAAGGTGAGTGTATTCTGGAAAGAATGCTAGACCCGAAGGATCAGTGAGCATAAGGGCATTAATGGTAAATTTCAGGGCAACTCTCTATGACAGGGGACGTTCCAAACTCAGGTCAAGCTGCTGGGGACAATCTATTGTTAAGCTATAGGACAACGAAGCCAGGGGCACTGTGAGGCCTCTACTATAGAAGTCCCAACTGGGTCCTTCTTCATTATGACCTAATACGTAGTCTATGTGTAACTTAGATTTTTAGGGAAAGCTTTGGTGTTCTCTGACTCTCTTTGCCATTTTTCCCTATGCAGAAATTAAAAGGTGTGCTTTTACTCTTGTTTCAAGCCTTGGAAAGGTACTGTAATGCAGTACTCAGAGAAACTGATTTATATCTCGGAGCTTCAGATTTATGTTTGTGAAATCTAAAGGATTGGGAATTGTGTCTGGCTAATGACAAATGGTGAAGAGAGGTTGTTGAATTGGAGACTGCCAATGTTTTCAAAGTTTTTGTTTGTTTGTTTGTTTCTTTCTTTGTTTTGGTGGTGGGGGAGGTGGGGTAGCAGGAGAAAAGGGAAAAAAGGAAGTACTGTTTTTCCCTTTGGATTACATAAGGAGTGCTCAAGAACTCAAGACAGAGCTGCAGGAGTTTCGAGATGCATTCAGTAAAGAGACAATGGATGCTAGAGGAATCAATTGTAAGTGACCAGGTGGAGAAATTGTCTTTCCACATTCAAAAAACAAAACTACAGATGAGAAATGACCAGTGATAGGGTGTTTTCAAAATAGGTAGCAGCAGACACGAGAAATAAAGTTTAGCTTTTAAATACTAGCCAAGCCCAAGAAGCATGGAAATCAGTTTATAGCAGTAGTGGTCAATAAATACATTTTCTACTCCCTTAGTTTTACAGTGCCTCATTGCTCCAAACTTAAAGCAGATAAAAGCAGCATACTGAGTGAGAGGGAGGGAATAAAAAATCTTAATTTTATTGGATATGTTTTCAAAAATGTTATTGGATAAAATTATGAGTATGTGGTAAAACAACAAACGCTTCCAGAAATACTCCAGCTATGTACTTTAACAGTATTTTTAAACCTTCTGAACAAAATAGTCAATTGGCTCTCTGTCTGAGACTAAAGAAGCAAATTACCTATTGAGGCAGTTGTGTTCTGAATATGTGAATCACAGGCTCTGCAATAGTCCATATACCACTGCTTAACCTTCTCCTTGGTAGGATCTTAGCTTTTACTAAAGATGACTGCAAACCCCATTAACCCTCCATGGTATTCTGCTTAGATCACGCTCCCATTTTATAAGCACTTTTAAGTTTCATTCAAATACATTAGAGTTGCTGCACTACAATGCCTCCTTAAAAAGATTTTTGTGCTTTACAAAGTCAGTTTTCTTGACTTTTTTTTTTTACCTTTTGCTTAACACTACACTAGTGTAGCATTCAGCCACATAAGATATTTTCTGAGGTGATTTTATTTTCATTAGAGAAATTGCAGATCTTTCATATCTTTCTTTAAAAATTGACCAAGGCTGACCTTGGCTTTATCTTATTAAATTACTACATCAAGATTTCACCCATACTATTTAAATCATAAGACTTTAAGTACTACTCAATTGAGTAGTAATCTGATACATTAAAGATTGAACAGAGATAGTGTGTCATATTTCTAACCTAATATTCAGTATTAAGATCTGTATATTTTTCAAAGTATAGTTGTGAGTCTCTTGAGGCAGTTCAATAAGTGTAAGTTGAATATATTGATATCAATACTAATATGATCAACATTTGTTAACATGTAAAATGGATGACTAGATTTCAATTGAGTTAAGGACTAACTAAAAAAAAAAAAATAAAAAAGCACTAAATATGTTAAAATAAAACCAAAATCAGCAATGCTTAATGTACAGTTCAGTCAATTCTGTCTTGATTTTTAATGGATTATCCATTATATTTTCTAGAACTCATTTTCCATTTTCAAATGTCTGACCCTTGTTTCTATGCAAATAACAACCTTCTTATTAATTTGAGGGAATCAGGGAATTCATGTGAGTTCTCTCAATTTTTTCCTTTCCACTTTGGAATTTCTTTGTATTTTTATTCTCACAGGAAGGATTTTCCTTCACTTTTTCAAGCAGTGCACATTTTGTTTCTTCTGATTTCATTAATTATTTTGTTTTTCTTTTTGTTTTTTCTTTTTGTTTTTCTATTCATCCACCAAGTACTTTTCAACTTAGAACTTTTTTGTTTGTTTGTTATTTGAGTCATTGAGGTTTGTCAGATGGACTTATCCATTATATCCATTTACTTTAAAAACCATTTCTTATTGGCTTCGGTCTTCACCAGTGCATTAAATGGCTCTGCTAAAGGTGATCGATGCTTTCTCCACTCAGTGCACATTCCCTTTGACAACCAGGAAGCATTGACACTACTGGTCATTTCCTTACAGGTAAGGTCAGTTCAGGAAATAGCGATTACCTACCAATTGTGTCCCTGGAACTGATTTACCCACATTCCATTGATTTTTGCTTTCTATACTTACATCCTCTGGTTGCTTTGGTGATTTAGGGTTTCAGGGCAATTGAGTATCAAATGAAACCTTAAGTACCCATATTTAATTTCTCAGAGAGAAGGCTTCATCTTCTATCTTCATGATTAATATCTATAAGAATACTCCCTCTTATATTTTCATAGCATGGAAATTCACTTCTGGTGGACATCTTTAATTCACACATCAGTGTTTCAATGAGGAGAGATTAAGAGAGGAATATTTATGTTTATACTTGTGTTGTGATATTTATGAATTTCCTAAGAATATAAAGAATATTATGATGCTGTTTTCCAATATCTTGATTCATATACTTTTGACTATTACCTTTTCTTAATCCCCAACTCTTTGATGTTTTTATTTTTTCTAAAAATACCTCAAAAAAATTTAAACCAATTCAGTCACTTGCTTCTTGAAGAGATAGTGCATTTTTGAAAATCTGTTTATCATGAAATTTACATGTTATTTAATGTAAACTTAACAAGATTTCTAAAAGTTATTTATAATAGACTCCAGATAGGTTGATCAGATGATGTTAGCACATATTATTTAATTTAAAGATTAATATTTTAAAAAATCAGAGCCCATCTTCCCTTTTATGCTACAAAGATCTTTAAGATTAAACATGCCCGGGAGTAGAATTTTATAAGAACTATTTATTGATTATAAATTTAATAAGCTCTGTATCCATTTTAAGTATTTATGACAGTTTCAACTGGCAATTATGAATCACCAAGAGCATTTGCTATCAAGAGATTATTTGTGTATAGTCTATTCTTGTGCCTATTTTCTTTCCCTTTGCAAATTTAAATAAATGGAGTTATTCAAACCTTCACCACACCATAATATATATCTAAACTGTGCTGACTCCACAGGTGTCATTTAAAATTATTGAAATGCTCATGTCGGAGCAAGAATCTTAGATAATTTACAAATTATCCTTCATTATTCCAAGTTTAAATTAAGAAAATAATGCCTAAAGTAAATTCAGACTAAAATTCTGCTTCTTGGAGACACTCTTTCCATAGGGAATTTATATTCCATTAATTTCTTTAGGGCATCATTGCCTTAACTTAAATTTGAAGAAATAATAAACGAATTCTTAAAATTATACCATGTATTTGCATAATTGGGGATTTGTTATTTTTTTCTTCATTGAATATAGTAAAACTTACCCCAAACTGATCTATTTATCATATTTTTGTAATATTTATTACTTTTTTCCCTCAAACTTAAGGATGAGAAACCCAACAAAGCTAACAAAATAACATCATTTTGATCCATTTTAACATTGTTTTTATCCATTTTTGAGACCTCTTCCATAAGTTTCTTAGGCATATGCTATTTCTTGTGGCATGAGATGACAAATGTTAATAAAATTGGTCAATTCTAAAGTCTCTGAGACCTAGAACTCCACATCTCCTATGAAAAACATTTTATTGGGAAATTGAATCATCTTTTAGTGACTAAAAGTTAGATAGGTGTAAAGCAATATCTAGACAATATGCATAAGGATGCCAGCAAAACATGAAAAAACACTTAAAAGAAAGGCTAACGGAGTTCAGGAACAGGAATTCCAATAACAGGTAAGAAGCAAAGACTCGATAGGCAGGCAGCAAGGAGGAAGGCATGCCAAAGTCTGAGCTTAGACACGTGAATATGTACATATATAAAAATATATAATGTATATAATTTTAAAATATTAAAATATTTTTAAATTGTCTCATGGTATTTCATAGTGATTTTAATTTACATTTTTCCTAATGATTGATAATATTTATTTTATTGAAAATATTTGCATGTCCATAATCTCTATTCTAATATCTTTTTGGATAAAGTACTTGTTCAAATGTTTTGCTAATCATTTAACTGGATATTTTCAGGTGACTAATTTACTTTTTAGTTAGTTTTGTCAGCTTTGTCTTTCAAAAAATATGTTTGTTTTATTGAAGTTGAATTTATTGACATGAGCTGTTTATATTATTCCCTCATTATCATCTTCATGTCTATTAAATCTGAAGAAATTTTACTTCTCTCATTCCAAGTATTAATAACATGTGTCTTCTCCCTTTTTACTTGATCATTCTTGATAGTTTTTCCATTTTACCGATCTTTTCTAAGTACCTGTACTTTTATTTCATCGATTTTATTTATTGTTCTTCTGACACCTATTTCAACTACTTCTGGCATTATCTTTACTTTGAATATAAGTCAATCCTCTTTTTCTAGTTTCTTACGAATATACTTCTTTGAAAGACTAATACATACAATGCTTACTAAGTACTTGGCAAATACTAAATTAACATTGTTAAAATTACCATGCCTTTTTAACTTTTATAGTCTTCATAGTGTCGAGAGTTTTGCACATAGTATGAGCTTAATACAAATTTTCTCAGTATAATTAAATTGATATTTACCATCAGTTTGTGTCAGAGGATAAAAAATTTCAAACATGTTTTTGACTTATTAATGACTTTCTAAAACAGGGTGAATTTTAATCTCTTTGCAGATTGTGAAAGATACACTTTAATTGACTCAATCTGTCTTCTGGTGATTTGAATATTAATAAGTTCCCTATAGGCTCATTAGAAAGATCATAAACCCTCAGTCTTATTAGACATTAGCAATTAAGATCAGATTTGATTCAAATGTCAACAAAGGTATGCTGAGAGCTTATTATGTGCAGGCATCATTCAAGAAGTTGTGAAACTAAAAGGTGATTACAGCCGCATACATACCATCACTATATTGGGTACACTAGTTGAAAGGCCCAGATAAAGTGAAAGATATCATTGTGTTTGAACTAATACATGCAATATAATTTTTCTTTTATTTCTTGACAGAGATAAGAATATAAATTACATAGAGACTTTTGATTTTTGTGTGATATTTTCATTGCTCTATCATTTTTTATTTATAAGATTCCAAGAGAAAGTTAATTATTAATTCATTCAACATATACTCATTGAGTGTGTATCAAATTCAAGGCCACTTGCTAGTACTTATATAGTAAGATAATGCAGAGAGGGTTCTTTCCCTTAAGAAGTGTCCAAAGAGCTATTTCTTCTACATATATTGTTAGGAAATAGTAACAAAAACTGTCAAAAAGCAGTCAAGTAGTTATAAAACTATGTATCAGCTAATTCTAGGCTAAAGAGACTGATTTCCCCAGGAAAGCTGAGCAGGTCCTGAAATGGTCAAATTCCCTAATTCAGTTACTACCAGCCCTACGAGGGTAACCTCATTTGCTTGCCAGAGTGTGCCATATAAATATGACTGTTTTCTACATGCACAAGAATGTAAAGAAGTTTAGGAAATGCTACTTTAATGGTTCTGTCATCAGAACCATTAAAGATTTGGGCTAGAAAGTTACATCACACAGCTTAACTATCATAGAAATGCTACTTAAATTTATTGAAAAAACATGATAGGCAGCAGAAGACACAACAATGAAATAAGTAACAAATTGCCCTGGGTCTCCCTGTGTCTCTATAGATTTAAACTTCTGACTTTATGGTGCTTACTTTCTATCTCCCCTCTATTTTTCTCTCTGACTTCAGAACAGAATATTTTTGTTCTGAATTTTTAAGTTATTAATGCAAACATTTAACTCCTTCTCTAAGCACTCTGTGTCCTTTTAAAATATAATACACCTATTTTGAATATTTGTTACGGAAACATGAGTTAGTGTGAGTAATGCTTTTTTCAAACTGTATTTCAAAGTTTCTAGTTTCTCCAGAGATAAGTTACATGTATTTCCTGTCCTAGGGTGCAAATTCATGTGTTTCATTAAACTAAGTAAAACAGTTTTTCTTATTACTACAGAAACTTTCAAGATCTGTAATATCTTAATGTGCCGACAATATTTTATTTTGTATATGACATCCAGGGTTTTTCAATTTTTTTTTTTAACCATATACACAGTTTTCATTTCATCCTTGAGCACTGAGTATTTCACAGGAATATAATCAACAAAACACTGTTTGGGAAATATGGACATTGAGTTATCTCAAAGTTGTAAAAAATTTCAACTATTCTAATATTCCTGTAAAAGATTCAATGAAATCCCAAGCAAAATCTAATGAGTTTTTATTTGTTTGGTGTAAATGAATAAGCTGAATCTAAAATTTAATTGGAAATGCAAAGGGTCAGGAACAGTCATGGAGCATTAGTCATCAATTTCTATATTTAAAAAATTGCCTTCAAACCTAGAAGCTTAAAACACCATTCAATTATTAGCTCACTGTTTTGTGATTCAGCTATTTGGACTGAGGTTAGCTGGATACTTTGATTGGCTTCACTTGAACTCATTCATGCTTTGAGAGTAAGCCTATGGTTCTATAGAGTCTACATGGTCTAAGAGGGTGTTAGTCACTTGTTGGCAGTTGGCATTGGCTGTGAGCTGGGCTTCTCTCTCTCTCTCTCTAAGTGGTATCTCATCCTCCAGGAGGTTAGCCTAGATATTACCCAGCAGTCAAAGGGCAGTGAGAAAGCAGGAGTGAAAGCTTAATGAGGTTAAAGAGTCACACAATAATGACTTCTTCACCATTCTTAAAAAAAAAAATCCCATGAGGCCAACTCAAGATTCAAACAGAAGGGCAATAGATTTCACCTATTATGAGAAAAACTGTAAAGAATTTATGGCCATTTTTAACTCACCACAAAAGAAAATTTCAAGAGATGAAAAAATTGGAGGACTATACTGGCAGATATCAAAATTTATTATAAAGCTACAGTAATTAAGACATTGTGATTTTGTGCAATGAGAAACAAACAGACCACATTGAGGGATTAGGATTTCAGTATATGAATATTATGTCAACATGGATAGATCTTGAAATTATCATGCTAAGCAAAATAAGTCAAATAGAAAAAGTTAGAACCACATGATTTCATTCATTTGTGGGATATGAAACTGAAAGAAACAAACAAGCAAGACAAACAAAGATTCATGGACATGGACAATTTAGTGGTTACTAGAGGAAAGGGGGAAGGGAGAAGGTAGATGAGGGTAAAAGGGGTTAAATATATAGTGACGGAAGAAATTTTAATTATGGGTGGTAAACACACAATGCAATATACATATAACGTATTATTGACTTGTACACTTGAAACCTCTATATTTTATTAACCAATGTCACACTAATAAATTTAATAACAAAACATACGAATATTGGGGAACACGATTCAGTATGTGAGAGGGAGAGAAAGAGAGGGGCACTTAGAAAAAGTAGTTTATAACCATCATAGTAAAATAGTAAATTTGAAAAAAATAAATAAATAATCGGTGTTAAATCTCAGAAGATTGAGATTTTCATAGATAGTAGGGTGTTTGTATGGTCTCATAGTATATCCTTAGAGATTGCTTACTAGTTTCAAGGAGAAAAATAGTAACTATACAATGGAGAAAAAAAGACAATAACTTGACTAGATGATATAAATTAACACTAATGTAGAACAGAGGGACATCACATGATTCCAGATGTGACATCCTGAGAAAGACACATTGCTTTTATAATATCCTGACTGAAGATGCACAAATGCATAACCTGAATCTAATCTTAAGGAAGAATAATACAATCCCAACTTGAAGGATATTCTATGATATAACTGCATTCTTCAAAAATGTTAATGTCACAAAAGATAAAGAAAGGTTGAGTTACTATTCCAGATGAAAGAAAAGTAGAGATGACAACCAAATGCGACATAATATTCTGAACTGGATCTTAAACTCAAGTGGAAAATTATAAAAGGCATTATTGGCCCAATAGAATACACTGAAATATAGACTAAGTTGGATAAAACTATTGTATCAATTTAAAATTTTCTGAATTTGTTAAGTGTACTGTGGTTATATAATATAATATCCTTGTTTTTAGGAAATGCATACTGAAAAATTTAAGGATCAAGGAGCATGATATATGTAACCTGAGATTCTTCTTAGACTCGCCTTGTCATTCACTCCTAAGACCCTCAAAGGCCACACTTGGTACCACTCTATTCAGAAGGAACAGGGTATGAATTGCAGCTTTCCAGAAATAGAGTGTCAAAAATTCTCTTCTCCAGAAATCTGTGCTACAGTCCAGTAACTCAAAGGCTATGAGACATGGTCCAATGCAAGAGGTTGCTAGACCTAATCAAGCTTAAAAGTCTCAGGCTCCACAGGACCCAGTATCTCTAATAATAACTCCTAAACAATGCTTCTAAGTTCCCTGCAAAGGATATGCCATTATAAGAGATGTCATACTCAAGGAAGCCCAAGATATGGTTTACTATTAAGTATTCATGCAGTTTATCAATTAGAAATCACGTTTCACCATAAGCATTTCATAATACAGTTGATTATTTATTTCAACACTTACTGGGTAACCTAGAGGAACAGAACTAGAGAGTTCATCAAAGATCAAATTTTCATACAAAGAATAATGTTTTTGCTAAATCTTTGATCACGGCAACCAATTTTCAAATGGTTCATAAGAAATAGTAGTAGTAGTAGTGTTTGTGTATATGTGTGTGTGTGTGTGTGTGCAAGATCGACAATGGGAAAACAAACGTAGCAAAATAATAACAATTGATGAATCTGGATAAAGTGTCTATGGGAGTTATCTGTACTATTTTTGAATCTTTTCTGTAAATTTGATAAATTTTAAAAATAAAGAGTTTTTTGCAAAGTAGTATGTAATATCAAAAAAAAGGTAAAGGCATTAATGTTTAAAACAGTGCAACTTCCTTTTTAAAAATGATTTTGACAGCTGTATTTCCAAACAACTCAAATACAATATGTAAATTTTTATAGGAAAAAAAGTCTCTTTTAACTTCCGTGGTACCTATGCAATGTACAATTTCTCTGGGTTACAAAAAGCCTTTGCCTTTTTAAAAATCACTGGTAAAAGACAAATATGATCCACTATTTAGACTACATAGACTGATGACATTTAAAGACTGTAATATGCACTTTAAAACATCTATGTCTCTTTTCTTTACAGTGGTTTGAACATTGTAAATAGATGTCAAATTGAATTATACAGATGATAGAAAGCAAGGCATAGTCTGTCTTTCCTAATTGGTCCAGAAAGTTGCCTTTCAAGCTTTGCTGCCTACAATTTACAAATCATCTGGAATTCTAGACACTTTTGTAGAGTTCAAAAGTACAGTTCACTTCATTTCTCATCCATGAATATCTGGATTACCATAATGCTATTAAAGAAAACAAGAATAAATGCCTAGATTTAAGCAGAGAGGCCAGTCAGCAGTGAGTGGTAATGAACTTGAATGAATCCTTTTTACTAATATTGTTTCTGTGTACTCTTTGTTGGTCAAATGTAATGAAAATATGGTATATCAGAAATAAATGTGGAAGTAAAAAATTTGTAATGTTTAAAATTTATTTTGTCCAATTATTTAATAATCTCACTGAAATACTTTTGACTATGGACAATGCATTAAGAACATATTTTAAAAGATAATTATACTTTATGTTTTCTTAAAACTTCACAGTCTTTAAATATTTCATTAAAAATTTCTTCAGTAAACATTCCTTAAATATTTATTACATTTGAAAGTGTGAAGAATTATTTAGAAAATAATCAGCCCTTCTGAGGTAGGTGTTTTCATTCCTATTTTATAGATAAATAAAGCTAAGGGTAAATATTAAAGTCTAACTGATAGAAAAATAATTATTTTTAATATAGAGAACAATATTTCTATTTTTTATTTTAACATATGTATATTATTATTTTTATTTTGACATTATAGGAGTACATACTAATGTTGATACTTAGATAATCTTCATAAGGAATAGAAATATCAAACCTAACTCTGTCAGCAGCACCTCCATCTGACCCTTCTTCAATGAGGTATGGACGCACAGTTTTAGTCATTTTAAATGAGTCGGAGACAGACTCTGTTATTATGTTATATTAAAATAGATTTCAACATATAGTATTTCTTTTCTGAAGAAAATGTTTGGATATAGCCAATGCTATATCAAGGTGAATATTATATAATCATAATAATGGAAAATTCCTACATTTTTATAAATTTTCAACAAATTGCTATCACAAATATTATTGCTTATTATACTCACAGCAATCCTGTATTGTAGATATTATTATTTCTAAATTAAAGTTGAGGAAATTAAGGCTCAGACCTGCTCAAAGATATACAGTTAATAAGAAATAGATATAAAAGTCAATATCATATCTGGTTTTCAAGTCTAGTATTCTTCTCACCTCACCAAAAATAAGTATTATTTTCCCCCAAACTTTTGTAAAGTAAAAGATGAAAAATTAGCTGTCTTATTTTCTCAGGTGAAGCTCTTTAGGAAAGAGTAAAAGTGACCAAGTCTTTAAGTCTAGAAAATGACTTTTATTATCCCAAGAGAGATTAAAGAATTATTACATTTTTAAAGATTATGCTCATGACAATCATGCTAACTTATCCTTGAGTGCTGCCAAAAACTGAAGCAGAGCAAATAGCTAGCTCTCAGAGAAAGTTGAAGACAAAGGCCAAAGGCAATGAGTGCCTAGAATGGTATTTTATTATTTCCCAGCTCACTGGCTGGCAAGTTGAGATAGAAGCTGTGATTGCTGAAGATTAGTCAGTAATATCCCTGAAAAGTGTACAGAAAATTCTGGTTCTAAGCTTGGCATGTAGAATAAGTGTATTCCTTGAACTGTAGAACCACCCAAACTCATATACACCATATAGACTAAGGCAATGAGCACCCCAACACTGTCTTTCATGGCCTGAAGAACAAAGCATAACTTCAAAAAATTCATTGAGAGTGCCCAGGAATCTGAGGGAGTCAGAGTTCCCCAGAGAGTAGAATTTGACAATACTTTATTGTAAATATGACCCAGGGAACAAGAGTGAGGAAGATGTGTGAAGCAAGAAAGAAGAGAGAACTAATACAAAGATGCATATTGCAGTAGGCCAACAACTGCTTGTTCATTCTAACAGGATCTCCCAAAGAGTCAAATAAAATGCATCTCAGAACTGAAATGCAGGGAAAGGAAAGAGAAAATGATATACCATTGGTCAAAAGTTGTCCTCATGGGGCATAAACATCACCAATTTAGAAAATGTATAAGCTGTTCTCAATGTCTCCACATCAACATCAACAACAAAGCCCCAGGGTAGAAGCAATAGGAGTCTGCTACTTGGGCTATGGAACTGGTTATAGCAGCAGCAGATGAAATAAAAAATCTGTGAGGGCAAGGGCAAGTGCACCTTAAATAATGCACAATCAAGATTCCATATTAGTTATTCTCATACAATTTAGACACATCTATATCCTCTATTAATTATAATCCATTACAGAATTGCCACGAAGGGGAAGGTCCATGTCAGTCTCTGAAGAGATTTAAAGCAAGAGGGTCATGGAAAAAAGTCCGCATTGATGCATTTGTTTGTGAGGATATTCATCTTTCTTCTTCAACTCTCATTTTCATTTGGTTACACCCTCAGCCAGCGCTGCTTCTGGCCTGTGTTGTTCATCAATGGATCTCAGTCTTTATTTGCTTTACCCTTGTTAAACTGTGATTGCTTTAATTACATATTTGCCACTTAGTCTCTGTGTTGGGATATATTTTTTCATGCTCCTGCTGTCTAACAAGAATCCTGGTTCCTGATGGAAATCAGCGTTCGATTATTTCTGCCAATATGGCTGGATTATTGGTATTAAGAATATCAACATTACCAGGTGTAGTTTCAAGTTCAGTGAAACTTTTGTTGCCTTCCCTTGAAGAGGAAGCTCTAATCTTGGACCTCATGTTCCATATTATATCAGTTGCATTTGAGTGTTGAAATATATAAAAAAGCCAGTGGATCCTATGGTTATGCATTCATTGTTATCACCTCCTTTGCCATAAAAATTCATCTCCTGGTGGGAAACAGTGCTCTGCATGATACAGTGTCAATAAACTCCTGTAAGACCTAAGAGAGCAGGACAGAAATGCTGGCAGAATAGTAGAGCCAGGAAATGCAAACTCACATCCAGAGTAGATGTTACCGAGAATCCCAGAGAGAAAGGGACAGGCACAAATCTGAAGGATCCTCAGACTGAACCTGAATGAAGCTAGTTAAAGCCTACACAGAATGATTTGCTGTATCAATGGCTTAATGTGTGTAAAATAGTGTATATTGTACAGTTAATGCAGAGTTCTTGGTATCTATGGAGAGGAAGAAGTTTTTTAAAATTACTGTGATTTATTTTCAAACAACTTTTTATTTTAAGGAATGAGGTAGAATGCTATTAGAATTTGTATCCTAGAAATCCCAAAAGCAGCTACAAAGAGTTGATGGAGCTTTTCCATGGCTACTTGGGTACCAGATCTTTGACTCATTGGTCATATTTGAAAAATTATTCCAGGTGCCCATTCCTAACTGATAAGTTTTAAAACACTTTCTTGGTCAAGGACTGTGCTCTGAAACACAGTAGTCATGATTTTGGTCTTTAGGAAGTTGCCTTCTCTAGCAGATCCTTCCTAACAGTTAAAGAAACAGGGTAGCATTAATCCTGAGGTGGCCTGTCCTTGCCCTGTTAAACTCTTTATTGCTCACTGCTTTAATCATGGCTCTATTTCCTTGTTTATCGTAAAACCAAACAACATGACATTTCAGTAGCTGGCATTTTTTTTCTATAGGGAGACAAGCTCACAGTCAAAACCAGAAACCAAAGGCTTCCCTCAAATTGCTCAAATTCCTTTTTTTGGCTGACTCACTGATAAGAATATTGTGGAACACATACTTATTTATGGTTGCTAGCTGCTAAGACGCTTATAGGGGTGAATTCTTAACTGGAATGAATGAACAAAAAGAAAGTGATTATGTAGTTTCAAACCCCTGGAATTTTCTTCTGTAATCATAGGAACTGTGTGTGTGTGTGTGTGTGTGTGTGTGTGTGTGTGTGTGTGTGTATAAAAGTTAGTAAAATTAGAAATAAAATTTTAGTGTTTCTCTTCTTTGAGTGCCAAATCAATTCTTTGAGGATTTGAAGAGAAAAAGATCCCAAGAGTAATAGCTTAGATGATTAAATGCAAACACCTTTCTGTTAGAAAATGGGAAGAAAATGGTATGATGCGATAGTAACAACTTAAAATACTTTTTGAGAACTAACATACAAAAATATATTAAAATTGTTATCAAATAGCATAAAACAAAATGTGAACAAAAGAAGAAGATGTAGCATGGAGGTGAATAGGAAGTTTTAAAAGTAAAGATTTTCATTATTCTGTATTTATTACATAAAATTAATGCAGTTCCAATCAGAATCTTTATAAGTTTACTTTTGTTATTTTTAACCTGATGAATTTATAATTAGATTGACATTAGGTAATAGATCCTTGAAATGACCAAAAATGTTGAAAAGAAAAAGTATATGCAAACCATTGTTAGGTAGCTAGTCAGACATGGCAACAGGGGGAACAAAGGAATAGGGGCCCAGCCTAGAGACCACCCAAAGAAGACCCCAGTGGTAGCAGAATTCTAGGTATGCAGGTATGCACCAGGCAAAGTTTATATAGAAGCCAGGTGTCAGACAAAATGACCTCACTTGCCAATCACCTAGGAATGCCTTTGGAACCATCCCATCATGGCCCAAATATAAGGTAGACATTCATGCTTTTGGGTCTTCTTTTTGCCTTTATATTGTGGTGGTGGTTGTTATTATAGTGTTCTGTTGCAGCTCTCATCACTGGGACCATGTGCCTCCTTGAGAAATGCTTTGTCACTCTAAAATATATTTTTAATACAACTGTTAAATCTTAATGACCTGTGATTCTTCACTGCCATCATTTGAGAAAGAACTGAGGAAAATTGCTAACTACATGTCTGCACCGTCGTTGTCCTTCCCCCTCCCCCGAACATTGGGATGACGCTAAACTCCAATCAGCCCAATGGTGACACCATGTGTTAAAATTAATTTTTAAATTTCAATAGTTAAAGCAATTGACTTGAGAGCTACAGTGCAAGTATAAATAAAAGTAAGGAGAGAGAGAGAGAGAGAGAGAGAGAGAGAGAGAGAGGCTGGAACTTTCAAATCATGATGTTGAGACAGAAGCCATTATAAATATGTTTTACATGAGAGATGACATTTATATCTCACACATCTGAGACTATAAACCTCACGTTAAGGGCTATTTTATCAACTTCCAAATTATGTACATGCCCCTTTGATATTCTTCTAAAGAAAAACTAAAGAGAAACAATTTTACACCATATGGGTCCATTGATGTCAATATTCATTGCAGACTTGGAGAGTATGCATGGGAAAGAGAAGTCAGTATACATGGGAAAGAGAAGTCACTAACATATAAATTCATGAACTATGGATTACACAACACTTTCAGGTTTGTGCAACAAATCGCATAGTGCAATCTTGACCAAATTCAATAAGTAAAATCTTACAGTTTTAGGTTGGATTCCCAGAGAAACTGATAATTATTTGAAGGCATGCAGTTGATTGGAAGCAACACTAATGAGATGGTTGGGAAATCAAACAGGGAGAAGGGAAGGAAGCCAATACAGGTCGTTAATGAGCAGATTCCTGCTGTGGGCCACCAAAACTCAATCCCACTGGGAACTTCTGAGAAAGTGAATATAATCTGACTGAGTTGTCCCACTCTAGGGCAAGAAACCTGAAACATTTATCCACTAACTCCCATCTGTGATTTTTGAGAGATGCTCCTCACGTCATCAACTCCCTGGCTCCTTCGGATTACTTTGCATAGGGACGAGAATGATTTTGTAGTCAGCCAAAATCTTGGGCAGAGAGGTTTTTTAGTAGAAGCCACTGACATTTAAGAAACATGATTTTTATATGACATGTAAAAGACACCATGTAAAAGATCAGTGTCTGCTGAAGAAAATGGGGAAGACATTGACAGCATCCATTATCCATACTATATAAGATTATTTTGTTGATATTTACAATTCAAACAATGCAGTCATATCCAGTCATTATCACAGTGCCTGACAGAATCAACAACATTCCCACCAAGAAGAACAGCTTCTGTGAGTTTTGGGAAAGAAATTCAACACTTAGATATTTAGCCTTTGTGCTAAATGACATTTCAAATCAGTGTTAGAAATGGTTCATTGCATTTTAAAAGGGTGATAGGATAATTAGTTTCTAATAGTGGATAATTGTTTTTCTTACTGTTCAAATCCATTTTCCTTGCTCTTATAAAATTACTCAAATTTTCTCTTGATTTTACTCTCATGCAGCTCAAGGGGTAACACATGCAGTTTTAGAGGGAAAGACAAGCCCACTCAGCATCATCTCATGACCTGACTATGTTTGCTTTGGGAATGAGCTTTAGACTCAATACAAATCAATGAGAATTAATCCCAAGACTTATGTTCAAATTATAAAAACAACAATCACTTTTCCTTTGGATTTGAAACTGGGAGATGTAAGCTTAAGATTCATTAGCCAGGTTGACATGAGTCTAAAAATAAATCCAAGACAAAACTAAGAGATAAAAAATTTTAAAAGACCAGGTCCTGATATTGTTTGAACCTGGAGAGGATGAAGGTCATTTGAATTCTGAGGTGAAGGTCAGACTGAGGTCAGTCCCACCACTGGATCATTATGGAATATAAGCCAATAATGTTCTTTATATTGCTAAGCAGTTTAAATTTAGTTTTAAATTAGTTTTATAATACTGCTATATAGGAGAAAGGGGAATTAGATTCATTTCTTGCACAATTATTTCTATTTTTTCAATTTCTATATTGAAGATTAAATGGTGATTTAAATTTAGACATGCATTAACAACCAAAACAGCTAATAAACAAGAGTCTCCTGCAAAAACCAAAAAGCATTCCAGAAAAATATATGGAAAAATATTTTAATAATTAGAATTGTGGAAAGTCTTTGTTTGCTTGACTCTGAATATAGTAACATAAGGGAAAATGTATTAAAAATAATATTTATGCAAAAAATGTTATGAATAAATCTAAAAGACAGTATACTGAGGAAAATATTTTAAAAGGACAAAATGCTAATTTCAATAGGAAAAAAGAGCTTAAACAAATCAAGAAAAACAGACTAGATATAAAAGTGGGTCATTTATATTAAAAGAAATACAATGGTAGATAAAAGTATAAATAGATGAAAATCTAAGCAAAAGAATTAATTTTAAATGATTAAAAAATATTTAACTATCAGATTTATGAACATTAACAAAAAACTAACACTTTATATTAGAGTTTGATGAAAAAAACTATCTAATTTTTAGAGGATATGCAGTATGATATAATGATTTGAAATAATTTAGCCATATACTGTATCTTAAAATATAAAACATTCATAATTTACTAAGCATTTTTACATTTAAAAAGTATCATATGGAAGTACTTGCGATAATTACAAAATGTTCATTTCATTATTGTTGATAATAGCAAAATATTTAAAGGAAACAAATTCTCACAAATTTTATCATGAATTATATATTGTTTTACAGTGGTTATAAAAATTCAGAAATATATGATAAAAACTAATTATTTTACAAGTTATGAAGTTATAGCATACTTTCATCTTGAGTGTATGCATTATTATACATTTTTAAATTATAACTAGCATGTTCAGTTTTAATAATCAGAAATAAATTACTAGTTAACTAAAAAGGGAAGTAAAAGGATTTGAGCTCATTACTGTATTCCAAATGCTATAACAAATAAAATACTATTTTCTTTTCACAAATAGAATAGGTCCTTTAGTGTTACAATTGAGATTCATAATGTAGCTAGTAATACAGTGACTGTTCGCCATTCTCCAAAAATTATAAGCTTCTTGAGACTGGAGATTTTATTATTAACATATGTGCACCAAAAGCATCAAAAATTTTATTTATATAGGCAGTGAATAATTTCATTACAAATTAAATGAAAGGTAATTTGGAACATTTGATAAGTATGTAATAATTATATGTTAAATAATATTTATTTTTATCAAATAATTCACAATTTGTAAAGGATGAGCAGTATTAAGGATTTATAAGAAAAATGAGTCTTCTATTCTATTTCACAGTACTGTTCCCAAAACAATTATGTTAGTTACATTTATATGTTCTTTTTCATATTCAGCTCTATTTTTAAATAATATACTATCACAAAAATATCTTTATCAATTTAAGAAAATGATTTTAATGTTTTTTTTTTGATTGATAGCATTTATTTACATCGATCTCATATTCCCTCATATCATCTTCTCAATGTGTGTAGGTAGTGTAAGGTAAGGATGTGTGTGTGTGTGTGTGTGTGTGCGCGCGCGTGTATTACTACTCACTAGATTTAGTGAGAATAACAGGCTATTAAGGGAATTTGCAGGACATTACTACATTGTCTTTCAGATGCTGAGACTGAAGATAGCATTGTCATCTTTTTTACTATGCTATGATTTTTTCATTTCTTGTTCATTTTGCTAATTGTATATATTTCTGAAATAATTTGGGATATTTTTCTTATTTCAGATGTCTTGACTTTTTATGACGCTGTGCCTTAGCTTGACTCTCTTCCTTCCTTCCTTCTTTCCTTCTTTCCTTCCTTCCTTCCTTCCTTCCTTCCTTCCTTCCTTCCTTCCTTCCTTCCTTCCTTCCTTCCTTCCTTCCTTCTTTATTATTTTCCTTCTTTCTTAAATTTTCTGAGGGCTGGACGATAGGTGAGTACTTAAAATATAGAGATTCATTATTTCATTAATTCTCAAAAATTTTAAAGTGATTCCTTTTTCATATTTTGCTTTCTATTCACTCTTCCCAAAGTGCTCCCGTAGTCACACTGGTAGATGGAGTCTACAGAACATAGAGCTTAAAAGGGTTTCTTCAAACATTGGCTTTATAGCAGATTATGATGAATTCAAAGTGAAGTATTGACAGATTCAAAGCCTGATTCAAAGCTCAAACGGATTCCCTTAGGAAGCAGCCACCTCTAGTCTCCACAAAGCTGACTCATATTGGCCCATTAAACTCTCCACAGGCCCCAAAACTTCTAGTTCTCTAGCCAGCCTGAAACTTATCTCAGGATGATCTCTGATTTCTACGCTGCCATAAAGACCTACACTCCAGTCACTTTTTCTTTATTTTTCTATGATATGTATACAGAACTTCGATTTCAGTCTTTATGCCCAGGAGAACAAAAGCCTCATGTTGCTCTTTTCTCCCAGAATAGAGGTTGATGTCTCATCAGAAGAAAAGTCTCAGAACTTATAAGGATAAAAGCCTCTGTAGCCTCCTCCACCTCCAACTCAACAGAAGAACACTGCTTTCACTATTAAATACAAGTTGAAAATGTCAGTTTCTGTCTATTTCAATCTGAGGAAACAAGTAAGGCAGCACTGCTGGGACTTTTTTTTCCCCGTTAATTTCTATTTCAAATGTTCATTTGAGACAACAATAGCATGTGTGCTTGAACGGGGAAACTATAAAGTAAGAAGCCAAGGAATAATATACCGAAATATTGGCACAGAAAAACAAAACAGAAATCGAAGCTGTTTATACTTATATAGAAAAAAGATATTAAACTTTAGAAAAATTTATAGCAGAGTAAACATGAAGCAACCCACAAACCTCTGCAAATATTTGAAAATACTCCATGATTTGAAAGTATTCTTTCTACCTGATTATATGTCGCTTGAAATATATACATATGTATAAAATAATAACTACAAAATGACAAAAAAATTTTATTAAATCTCATATATTTAAATTAATATGTTCACCAGCATCTCTAAATAGATATATATTTTGAAGATAGCTCTTGTAATCAATTTTGAATTGATAACTCTGTACTTTTCTTTAAAATGTCTACTTAAAGACACAACCAGTTTTCAATTTTGAAGTGGATTTGAATCTGTAGTCATAGTTCCATTGTCAGATAAACAAGTTTGGTGCTAAAAACAAACAAAAAATATCATTCATTTGTAAATCCATTTGTTCATTAAATATTCATTAAGCATTCATTTTTCTTAGGCATTGTGTTAACTAGATTAATAGCTTCTCTTATAGAAGTTTCAGTGTAGAAACATAAATTATAATTAAATATAATTAAGATTTCAATTATATATAATCTATAAACATACATACATAAACATTAGCATATAGACACACAAACACATTTGTGTGAGAATTTAACTATAAAGCTGAAGAAAAGATACATTACCCTAAATCTTTAAAAAGGGATTCAAATTGATGACATTTGTGCTGAAATCTGAATTGTATGTTGATATTACTTAGTGTAGGGATCTATAAACATTTTTATAATTTCTGGATAATAGTAGAAGTAAAGTAAAGACATTACCTACTACTGTCTATCAGCTTTTGAAGATCTCAGACAATCTAGACATCATATGTATCAAAATTAGATCATATCTCTTAACTTTACAAGCATTAACAAGACAAGGGGGAAACTTCCTGTTGTTGAGTTTGTCAGAAAGATCTGCTGCTGGAGCCTGATAAGTTTCACATGAATATCCTCCCTAGGGTACCACCAATAGGCATCAAGGAGCCTTGAGAGACATATCAGCAACAAAGGACTCACCCTATCACTGAACATGCACAGTAAGGCTCAAGAATGTCCCTAAGGTGAACTTTTTTTAATTTAAATAAAGTATATAAACAAGCAGAATGTTTACACCTATATAATGAGGGAAGCAAAAGAATATGAAACACCTTAAAGGGCTGGTTCCTTGGCTTTACATGGCTATTACCCTTTTAAGTGTTAGGTAATTAAGTAGACATGAGTGACTAAGGAAGGAAGATCCCTCCCAAAGACCTCCCTTAGGAGCTCCCTGGAACCCCCATTTTATGATTATACATTACCCCTACATCTTGAGGTTCAAAGGAGTGAAGAGTCATAAAATAGAAGCTGGTTTGTTCTGGCCACAAGCACTTATACACTCAGTAGTACCCTAACCTCTCCCTGACCTTAGCCTCATTATACCACCATTATAATATCATACATGTGCCTGGAAGTTCATGAATTTAATTATAACAGACAGAATTCTGTGTAACCATGTGTGCAGTAGGGAAGGGTTATATAACTGCCAAGTGTCAATCAAAATGACCTCACATGCCAATCATCTAGCACCACCCTCATAACATCCCATCACAGCCTTAATATAATACAGACCTCCCCACTTCCATGAGGCTACAGCCCTCTTTGGTGTAGCTCTTTTCTCTCTTGAAATGTACTTTGATAAGTCTTACTTTTTTCTAAATCTCTCTGACCTGTAATTCTTTACTGCATCAGTGGAAAGAACCAAGAACCCCTCAGTGTTATTGGGGCGATGATGGATTTTAGATCATCCAACGGTAACATTAGGACCTCTAGTAACTTTAATTTTACTATTAATGTTTGGCCCTTATCTTTTCAATCTTGTTAAATTTATATCTTCTAGTCTACAGCAATTCTACAGAAAGATGACAGCCATGCAAGGCTTCTGATCATTTCTAAATACTGAAACAACACCATGTTCTCTGGCTCCAGGACCCTTAGAGTAGTCTTCTAAATATTTTTAAAAATCATTGATTATAGGGAGTAAAGAATAAAATGAATGGTTGGATTTATCTTTTACTTGTACAGGGTACAACTTAAAGGTCTTGTTTTCCTTTTACAGTATGGGTAAGTGTTAAAGGTATGGGTAAATCATTGTTGGTAATCTCTGCAGGAATTTTCCTTTGTTCTGCAGTTTCCCCATGGTCTGGTCATGTGGCTGATCAACAAAGTCCAACAGCATATAGCAGGCTCTGATTTCTACTCAGTTTAACATATAACCAATCTACATAGTTCTAATGTTTCTTTGCTATATTACCAAGGTCCATGACAGTGAATTTTGAGCTGAAAAAAAAAAAAAAAACCCGAAACAAAAACCAAAACAAAACATGGAAATCAATGGGGAACTCACTCATCTTCTCAGTATACACTGCATCTTCTTCCAGATCACCTTTTACCAAAAAGGTTTCAAGTATTCCCATTTGCAACCCATCAAGATGGGTTTCCAGCATCCTTAGTTCCTTCATAATTGTGGGAGGTGGTGGATAGTCAAATTTCCTTGGCTATAATATTCTTTTATATGATAATCTCGTGACCCCAATGCGCTTGCTTCATCACATGAGCAAAGTCTACTGATGCTGAATTCCGTTTAGTAGCCAGAGCACATCTCTGTGCATGAAACTGTGAACTGAAAACATACTCTGGAGTACTTCTGCAAAAGGAAAAGAAGCTTTTAAATGAGTGATAGCTGTCGGTGAGGAAGTCATGTGGGTAGCTTAAGAATCCTGGGTAGCTTCTCAAAGGCATCAGTTTTGCTGAGGATCCAAATAGAAAGGGCTGGTTTTTCATTCATTGAGATAAGAAAAATGTAAATTACTGGCACTTTGGTTTTCTTTCTCTTGCTAATAATTATCAGCTTAATGCCTTATTTATTTGCCTTTTTTTTTTTTTCTGGCAAATAGTTCAGCTACTCTACATTCTGTTTCTTTCATATGAGGTCACAGTCTTTTATCCAAGTCCTCAGTTATTTTCTTTATTATATTTGCTTCCCTATGTATAAGGTGTATGGATGATAACAGGCCCTTGGAGGTGAAATAAGGACTAACACATGAAGTGGATTCAGGACTAAGCCACCAGGCACACAAATCTGTGTCCTAAAACAGAATAGGTAAAACATTACCAGCTAAAGAAGTTGCACTTCTCATGCATCTTTATAGGGATATTGATGTTAATTTATCCAAATTAAAAGAACTATCCTTAGGCTACAGCAAGGTTGGATTTCTATATACCCATTGCAAAGGTGAGAGAAAGACAATAATTCTTTAAGAGGAAGACCTGCAGGCAAGTTTCAGGTATTTTCCAACCTTAGATGGTCCTAATAGGATTTTAGAGCCCATGTTACCCACACTTTTTCAATAATAAAATCTTGAACTTGGATTGGGTGGTTCATCTGGCTAGTATTCAAAAAAAAAACGAAAAGATAAAAGGGTTGCTTTTTTTATAATTCAAAGTTTTGCCTGACTATTGTGTGGGCATTAACCATTAGCCAGTCTGTTTAATTCAGGAGCTAGTATAAAACCTCTCCAAATAGGTAAAAGAGGAAAAAAAATTATTATTGAATAAGCATCAAACCAGAATGTAATGCTCATCACAGCCAATTGTAAAGAGATTGCCACGACAGAAAGAAATCTCACACTTTCACACAGCCAAGTAGATACAACCCATTACATACATATTTTAAAGATAAACAATCACTAGCGTTTCAAATAAGAGGACTTGACAATACCATTTTTCACACTTACATTCTAAATTCACTTAGTAATTGGCATGACCATTGACATTAACTAATTGGTTTTATGTTCATAAATACCTATCTATCTATATCTGATATAGATATATATATCAGATCTATATAAGATATAGATATAGATAGATATATAATGTTGACGTATAGGATAGAGAATGAAGTAAATGATTTTGGACTTTAGTGTGGAGTTTGTGTTCATCTAGTCAGGAGCTAAAGGAGATTTGAGATTTATTGTTGCTATGGTTACTCCCCCGTGCTATACAGTCATCCAATTCCTTCAGTGGCATAGTATATTTAGGATGGGGGTTACTCAGCCAGAAATTCTTTCCTGAATGTCTGCTCCACCCTTGACATTTAGTCTTCTCTTTGCACTGTGACTCATAGAGAATGAATATCTCTTGCAGTTCTCCCAATTGTATTTGATGGTTGTTTTTATATGTAGCATGTTAGCATGCTGGTGAGTCTGATATTTGAATTAAGCTTGGTTTTTAAAATACACTGTGTCCCTGAGCATAGGATACACGTTCTTCACAACTATCTTGCTCTTCAGCTATAATGCTGCGCTTAGTTTATATTTCTGTCCATCCCCATGGGTAGAGAGCGTTTTAAAATCTTTCTCAGACTGTGATGTATTTTCACTGGGCAACAGTTTTTGTTGCCCTTAGGGCACTAATGAGAGGGCAAAAACTGCTGCCCTTCTCCTTTACTGTTATAGCTTATTTTTCAATAGTGTAA
Source organism: Eidolon dupreanum (assembly GCA_028627145.1). NCBI lineage: Eukaryota > Metazoa > Chordata > Mammalia > Chiroptera > Pteropodidae > Eidolon > Eidolon dupreanum. Next base: position 24,726,596 of record CM053507.1, read on the forward strand.
ATAAAGAAGGAAAATGTTCTCAGAATTCTCCTTATTTATAATTCTTACAAGAGATTTTTTGTTATTATCATCTTTCTTTTATTTAAAAATTCATATCTTGATTTGAAAAAAGTCAGAATACATATGTTAGGTAGCTAGTCAGACATGAGCGACAGGGGAACAAAGGAATAGGGGCTCAGCCTAGAGACCGCCTAAAGTATAGCATACCGATAGTTAGAGAAACCTTCCTGCATCCCCAGAGACAAAGGATGAGAGGGCTATAATCTATAACTGGTTTAATCTAGCCAGAGACGCATGCACAGAAAGTACTACCCTAATTTGCCCACAATTTAAACCTCATTATACTGTCATTATAATGCCTGGAAGTTCATGAATCTAATTATAATAGACTGAATTCTGGGTAAGAACATGCACAGTAGGCAAAGAGGTATAGAGCAGCCAAGTATCAGTCAAAATGACCTCACCAGCAATCACCTAGGAATGCCTTTAGTACCACCCATCACAGTCTAAATACAAACAGACTTTCTCACTTCTGCATTGCTACAGCTTTCGCTGAAAACCCAGTCCTTCCTCGGGGCGCACTGTCTTATCTCTTCATCTCTCAAATTCTACAGGGCTGTAGCCTTCCTAAATGCAGGCCATCTCCTTATAAAATGTACTTTCAATAAATCTTACTTTTTCTAAATCTCGCTGATCTGTTATTTTTTGATGCATCAGCAGGAAAGAACCAAAGGACAACACACAATGCCACTGTCCTCCTTCTCCTTCTCCTCCTCCCCCACACTGCTGGAACGATGCCAGATTTCACATCACACCAGCAGTAAAACATACAGTCATCACATTTTGAAGGTTTCTTCACATTTAGACATTTGATTTTATGAGAAAATGAAATACCATGGTACTATAATCCACTTGCATCACAGGAGATGTACCCAAACATTTGAGAAATCAGTCTTCTGTTCAGCAACAAATCCATTCAAGCATTATGTTTTATTTATGTAATTATTTATGTATCCAGATCTTGTTGAGAATCTAGAAGTAAACCATTATTTGCATCATCACTGGAATTTCTATGAGTGGCTTTAATCTAAGAGCTTATTCGTTGCCAAAAATTGTCTTGTTTATTTTAATTCAATTTCTTGCCTTTGGTGCTTATTGTAAAATATCCTTTCATATTTTTTCCTCTCATGAAACAGCTTTCATTAACTACAAGTATATACTTAACAGCAATTATGTTTTATTCATTTCCTTGAGAAACTCAAGTTAAATATCATTATAAATTATAATTATATTTCTTCCTCTACATGATTATTATATACCCTCAGGACTTGTTGATTTTCCTAGTCCATCTGGCATTATTAGATATCTCATCCTATATTAAATAATATTAATCTCATCAAATATGTATTAGCATAATGTACAATATCTGATACTATGAATCACAAAACATTTTTTAGTAAACATGAGTGTAATTTAATTATATGAAAGTGTATCACTAACAAAAATCTAGCTTGATAAAATATTACCATCCTGTAATATTACAGGTTGTAAGACTCTTGCCACAATGTGATATATTCACCATCCTGAATAAACATATATTTGAGAGAATTGAGTCTCAGAAAGAAATAAAATTATTTAAAAACACAATAATAATATTAATAGGAAATATTGTACCAAAATTCAAAACTACTTGCTAAAATATGCAAAACAACACATATCAACTGTTGTTTTTACCTTCAGTTCCTAATCAATATATGTTATGGTTATACAAAGTTCCAGTGTGTGGCACTACATCCTTATAAATAATTTACTGCTTAAAATTTGACTAGCTGCAATATAATTATCTGGAAGTATCAGAAGTGATGTCATCTGTTCTTATTTGAAAAGGCATTTCCTTTTATTGTCAGTAGATCACCCGTGTTTTTACTCTATACTTCGTTCATCTGACATATAATAAACAATAAAAGTACTTCTGAGAAAGTGCCATCATATATACTCACATACTAACATAGCAATAAAAGACAAAAAATAATTGATGAAAGATATTTTCATAATCATATAAATAATGTAAGTATGTATTTAGTGTATGTGTTTTGGTTGCTACAATATATGAAATACCATGCTGGACAATGAGAATACAAAGATGATCACTGATAGTAGAGATGGACTCAAGGTTCTTTGAGTTTAATGGAACTATAAATATTTTTTTCTAAGAGGAAACTATCAAATATAAAACTGAACTCATTAAAAAAAGGTTATATTTGTTGTTCTTATTTTTGTAATAATTTGGGACCTACTACATGTCTGTCTTTCCTTTTACCAATTAAATAAATAAATAAAATGAAATGAAATTACTTGGTATAAATTAGGTGTATTAACTGGAGCAAAAAAATTAAAAATCACCTGAGAGAGTTTAAATCCCTTCCAAGGTAACTGCAATGTCACTAAACTTTTAATTCATCTTTAGGAAGAATAGATTTGTAAAAAGAAAGAGGGCGTGGTCTACCTTAAAATCAGAATTGGAAAGTTGACATAAATAACATTTATCCCAGCATTATCAAGGAAGAGGACATTTTAATCAAGAGCAAAAGAATCTCAGTTCCACTGAAGTGGCTCTGATCATTCCTAATTTGTAATCTAATACTTCAGGCAATTTTTGACTGATTCCATTACAAATTTAATCTACCTAATTTGTTTGTTCTGATTCCACGATTACCAATCTGAGCATATTTCTTAGAAAATAAAACCTTAAGTAATCAATAAGAACTTTATCATGAGAATGTGGTTTTCATCCATTTGAAGATTAAATATCAATACTGATTATCACTTTATCAAATATTTGGGTGAGGTAAAAATTCCTTGAACTCTCAGTAATAAACCAAACAATTGAAAGCTGAGTGATGACTTCGTTTAATTTTACTTACTGTCTCATCCCTGATTTTAGAGAGTTATATATAAATCAGAAGGTTACAATTGAACGTCTGGACAATATGAGACACCAACAACATGACAGACATACATAACCTGGATTAGCCTGGGAGAAGACATATACCTTAACCATATTACATGAGTAAAGTTTTTACTCTTATGTTTATATCATGTCAAGAAGAGAAAAACTTTTCTGGGAGAGGGAGGCATCAATTCTGAAATAAAATAAAATTTTTAGCTTTGGCTATAACTCTGAATATAGCTATCACTTTTCTAAACACACACTAGTAATCCTCAAAACTGAGAATTCTCAAATACTAAGTGTAGGGAGAGGTGATGTTTGTTGACTTTATTTCTTTGAAATGAATTGTCATTGTCTATATGCATTATTGTTATTATGTATCATGTAGACCACCCACTCAGCAATAGTGACTAGATCCCATTGAGTCATCTTTATTATTGTCTAAATTTTCACCAATATAATTCATCAATCTACAATTTTATCATTGCTTTGTTTGTACTTGCCCTGTGTAAATTCTGACCTAATATTTACCTCATGGACCTTTCTGGGTTCCCTGCTTGAAATTTCTTCTGTGCTCTACCAGCCTTTAGAAAATATATGTTACAAAAAAACAGTTGAGTAATTTAACTACAGTCATCATGTGGAAGATACACTGGGTCTAGGATTAAAATATTTCATCCCAACCACTGATTTTGTAACTTAGAGGCTATAGGAATTGACATCAAGTAAACTCTTAAATTTCAGTTCCTTCCTTAGTAAAATGAGATAAATAATACATTTTTTCAAATAACCTGCCACATTTATGTGTCACCATAAATATAACTCTATTTTTTGCAAATACAAAAAGCCTTGCTCAGTCACAGGAACCAATCAGTCAATGGTAAATTGACATCAAACCACTTAACAAACTAATAAAAAATTCCATCATCAGGAAGTTTTTCTCTATTTTTGGTTATTTGTCATAATGTAGGAAATGCTTCTACATAATTGACTTAATTTTATATATATCAAAGTAATGTATAAATCAAGATAATTTTTAAAATCAAGGTATTTGCTTATTTATAGCCCATCTACTTCCATAAAGCAAATGAGTGGATATATCATAAAAATGTAATACAATGAGATCAGATACTATTAATAAAACATAAAGACAATTTGTGAAGAAGGAAAAAAGGTAATATAAGACATTTTGATAGCAGACTTATGCAACAACCAAGGACAAATTATCTCTGAGATGCATAGCAGTGGGATGTAACCACAAAGTCTTAAGCTCTATTTTTAAATTGCACATGAATGGTTATTTAGTCACAACAAAAAAACTCATCTGCATGTTAATCATTTTTACTTAACTCCTTAGGATTTCGGTCCCACATAATAAAATGTTCAGTGCCAGGACAGGGTCACTTTGTTTGGGAAGTTGCTAGCAGTTTGCGAATGTAAAGACTCAGGAGAGACTAGCATATAGTGGATAAGTCCTGGGCTTTGCAGCCAGACTGCCTGGTTGGACAGCTGACCCTGCCCCTCATTACTTTTATGAGTTGGGGAACTTATTAATATCTCTATGCCTTTGTTTTGTTATCCGCTAAGATCCTCAGAAAGCCTACTTCCTAGTACCGTTGTGAAGAATAAACGAGTCAACACATGTCAGGTACTTAGAGTAGCACCTGTTCATCGTCACTGATCAATTTCAGTGTTTGCTTTTTTTTTTTAATTGATAGTACTACGAAACTTTTCCTTTAGAAAAGTTCTCAATATAGGTACCTCAGTAAAACAAATATATATCAATCACTCACCACACAATGTTCTGAGAAAAACCTGTGAGGTTATTTTAAATCTGGATTCATGAGCAGCAGGCTAGATATGCATATCAGTGACATAAGATGCATGTATCATCTTGATTATAATTTAGAAAAAAGAAGAAACAATTTTCTTACTATAAGAGAGTAATCTGTGACAGGGTGTGTGTGTGCGTGTGTGTGTGTGTGTGTGTGAGTGTATGTGTGTAGGGCGGCGTTAAGAAGTAGAGTGTATAATGCCCCACCTGCCACTTTCTGATTCTGCACATACAGTTTTAAGAAATTGAATGATTGAGGCCATACTTACTAGAAAATGTGGTATGGATGAAATGAATTATCTACATCATAATGTCTATTATTAGATGTTATCCCAGGAAAGCGAAATATTGGAGCTAATATAAGATAGAGTATCTTGAGAGAATTTGAGTCAATTCTCAAGGGAGATGCCATAATAATAAGTAGTATATATCGCTCAGGACCAGTAACTCTAAACTATAGATGTAAATTTGAATCATCTTGATGAGCTTTTTAAAATCAGATGTTTAACTACATTTCCAAATATTTGAATTTTAACAGTCTCGATTCTCATTGGAATATCATGATTTTCAAAAGCTGGGATATAGTCCAATAACTATACTTCTCTGCATGAGACAGACTGGAGAGGGTAATAGCAGCAAAAACTAAATCAAGAATTTTTTTTTTTTCTTTTAGCAACTGAAATCTACACTTATTACTTTGAACTGAGTAAGAAAATATCAGAGATCCTTGAGAATTTCTGGAGAAAATAATTTCAGAATGGCAATTGTCAAAATAGTGCCAATGATATGTTATCTTACTTAGTATTTCAAAGTTGTTGAGCAGGAAATACCAGACACATATGTCTATACTATTTTGTATGCAATTCAAGAATTATATTTTTGTCCGAGTTAGTGGAATAATGGCTCAAATTTTTATATATACCTATATGTTAGAAAATCACAAATACTATAGTAACTTGATTTCTCAGGATGTTTTTATATGATTTAATAAAAAAAATACATTTCCAATTATCCTATAACTCTTACCTTGATAGACAATACAAAAAATAAAATAAAGTTTCATGACTGATAACGATAAATCTCTAAAGGTAAAGTATAGAATATTTTATAAAACTAGATAGATGATCGATCATATAAAATTCAACTTTATATCACTGAAGAGCTTAACCAGTTTTAAAGGGCTTTCGTACTAGGAAATGATGCACTGAATGGATTTTTTTTCTCTTATAAAGTGAGTAGGCTTAAGTAGAAACCAAATGTCAAAGTTTTACCAAAGAGAAAGAAAAATTAAAACTACTGGCAAAGGAAGAATTTTCTCAGAAACAGACATTACAGAATATCTGCATACATAGAAATTCTGACCACCAGAAAAATTACTTTTCAGTGGAAAAATATAACAGATTATAATAAGGGTTATCATAGAAAATAAGTATAAAGCATGAATATATAGTCTGTAAAATTGGCCCTTTTATATCTTTTAATATTGTGTTTACCATTTATAGTCAATTAAGCTTTGGATTCAGTTTTCAATTCTTCAACAGTTACTCAATAAATGCTAAATAAACAACAAACAAGTTGTTTAATCTACTCAAATTTCATCTGTTATTTTCTTATAGTAATTGCCAATCATCAGCTCCATAATTCTTATGTAAATCATGTGGATGTTTTTTAGTAAATCATTAGAAATATTTATAAGATGTATAAGCTTTGATTTTTGTTTAAATTTAATCCAACTAAATATATATATTTTAGTCTTCTCTCATTAAGTTCCTCATTGGTGTTTTGACATTTTATTACTTGAATAACATCGCTAATTTTTATCTTGTATCTCCCCACTCTTCAGGATTTTAAATCTATTGTCTCCTCTAATGTTGCCTAATCTGTGTGTGGTCTTTATCTGGTCAGGGTAGAGTTGATACTACATTTTCCTAGAGGCAATCAGTCATGAAGTTTATTCAGATCAAGTTGTCCCTTCAAGTTTCTGGTTTTCTTCTGCCGTGATTAGTAAACAACCTTTGGAAGCTATCATTACTCTACTTGTGTTAATATAATAAGATCAAATAGTATTTTCTCCATTAATTTATTCTTTATAGAAAATATTCACACAGAAATTACTGAAACAGAAAAAAAATGATGCTAGGAAATGTTCACCTTCTACATGTAATTCAATTTTTTATTATTTGTGATTACTCATAGATACTGCTAGATAAAATTATATTTTAAAATTCATAATATAATCAGAAATTATAGTAGAAAATGAAGTAAAAATTACATAATTGTGTTTTAGTATATATCATGTTGGTTAAGTGTTTATAGAAATGGAGGCAAAACAAATGTCTTAAGATTCTTTTTTAAAGAAAACATAAAAGGTGGAAGATCTGTGAACAAACTTTAAAGAAAGAAAGTAACTCTGAATGCTGACAGTCAAAGAATTTATAAGCTTATTTGTCTCTAACATTCTTCCGCGTCCCCCTCTTTTCCCTTTCTCCCCTTCCCCTCCCTCCCCCACCCCGCAACTCCTCCTCCTCCTCCTTTAATAATTGCTTGTTAAAATGGATGAGAAAAATTGGAAAATATAAAGCACTCTGTAAGGAGTTAGTTATTTTCAGTGACTGATATGGAATAATATTAGAGTCCCAGAAAAATCTAACTATTATATCATCAGTCCTCCATTTTTTGTAGCCCTAACCTCCAAAACCAAATTATAATTTTACCAGCACAATTGAGCAAAATGGAACTAAGTTGTAAAGATATGTTTAATTTTCTAGTAAGTCAGAACACTGAGAAAAGAAATAGTCACATGGTTTTAAGAAATTTCCCATTAGTCCTCAAAAATGCCACCTCATTGATTTATATGTCATTTTACATTTTTATTCTGTAGTGAAAAGAAAATTTAAAATAAGCAAAGGAAATGTAGATGTTAATTCCTCAAGCTGTTTAGAAAATGATTCTATTGCCTAATCGACTCTACTGCTATAAAATGATTTCCAAGTAGACTAATATTTTTTTAATATTAATATTATTAATTCTTCTGGCACCTGCTTCAGCTACTGAAAAAAAATCTCCATTTCTTTTCTCAGTCAATTTCTATTTGTTAATACTTCCCAAGCACAAAACCTGTGCACTATTATCATAACACTCACATTTTACTTTTCTTCTGACTGTACAAATATACTTCCTTAAGTTCAATCGCTTTTCATACTCAAAAAGCAATTTCCAAACCAAAAGTGGCTATTTTCATGCTTTGATTTTGGAATTCATCACTTTGACAGATTCTTTACAAAATTCTCTATTCCCACTTCAATTAGGGTTTTTAGGTCTCTAAGGATGTTCCTTAATGACAAAAGTATAATAAAGCATATACAAAGTACATTTTTTCTCTGCAGACTTTTAAAAAGGGTTCTTATGTACTTTTCCTAGGTCTGACCATTCTGAAATACCTATGTTAGCTACAAAGCCCTTCTGTGGCTCTATTTCTCCCACCTGTGGGAAAAACAGCTCCTTGAAATTCTTTCAAAATAGTTTCATCAGTTTAATAAGACTGGGCTCCAGTTTGAGTCTTCTAACACATGTGACTGTTATTTTAATATTCTATTGTTCTTGCTCTTGATTATGAAGTCTCTGTTCTCTACTGTTACTAAAAGTAAAAGATATGATGTCAAGGTCCCCCGAAGTCACCAAAGAGTTGATGCTGTTGCTGCTATCATCTATTCTAAATTTGTAGATGGCAAGTTTTAAAGGAGTGGATTTTACAGTAAGAGTATCAATGTTCCATGTTAAGGAGGTAAAAAGTGGCTGTAATGGTAGCCAATGCTACGTCTTCTGTTCTCAATGCATTGATCACCATCATCTTGATTCCACTGTTTACTCTGGAACTATTTCTTTGAGCCTCAATTTATAATCTTTTTTTTTTTTTTTTTGAAGAGAGGGGAATAATAGTAAATACTGTGAAACATCTTGTGAGAGCCAATCATAATTTCCTTAAATTTACATTCCATGAAATCATAACACTCCCCCAAACCTCCAGCAGCTCATACATTCTTCCAAATAAAACCAAAAGCAAATACCATAGCTATCATGTACTATTTTATAATAAAATTAAACCATTTTAATACCAAAGTAATATAAATTCAGAATAAAAATTAAATATTATAAAATTAAAACATATTTATTTAACTTTTAAAAAGCTAATTTAGATATTGTTTTTCTCATTTTACTTTGGACTTTTGAGCATTTTGTCATAAACTGAGTAATATGCATGCAGTACAATATAAGCCATAGAGCAGGTGTTTAAAGCAGATAAGTTCTCCTTTCTAATGGTGCAATTAGCTAGAAAATTTTAGGAGAAAAATTATTTTACTTGGTAAAATATTAAAATTTCTCTACTCATTTTTTAGACAAGTACTTATTTTTATTCTTATGATATTTCCTGTATTACATAATGAGACTCAAGGGTGAGCCCTTTATTAATATTAACACAATCTCCTAAGATAATTTTTGTTTGAGAAAATGTAATTTCTTTTTAAATTTGTATTTATATGCATTACAAAGAAAAACAATAAGGGTGGAAATTATGACACCTGTGGGATTTCTATGGAACTTTAAAATTTTTATAACAGAAGGAAATACTAACCATGAAACTATATAATGATATTTTACTCTAATGTTAATATTCCTTTGAATATAGTACATAGAATTCTGCTAACTGTTTAAACTGAAATACTTGTAGGAAGAACTTTCTTGATCTTATCATTACTGCCTATTAGCTTTTCAATTAGATTATTATTTTTGCAGATAATGTTTTCTTTGTAAGATGTAACCAGCTATTCAATGTTGTCATTCAAAAACACAGTCTCATTTTCAAAAAATAAACATGGTACATTTCCTAACAGACTGTGTTCCCTTGAGTAATATTATAATACATTTTTTTTTGTCCCTGATGGTCAATTATCTGAGTAGAAATTGTCATTCACTGCAGTACCTTAAATTCTGTGACTAGAGGCTTTTGACTATGTCATTTATCAAAATGTCAAAAGAAAAGGTAGTTTAAATTTTTTATTTTAGTTATTGAAATATTTTCCATAATTATGATTTTGTTATCTGGTATACATTTAATCAGGTTCTTCTCAAGTAATTTGTTAAATCATGAAAACATCAAAAGTTCACACAAATATACCAAAAAATTTTCAGAAAATGCATTTTTTTTGCTATCTCAGTAACATACTTTTATTTTAAAAATTAAAAATAAATCAATAGAAGTCACAAATAAATGGGAAGATATTCCATATTCATTTATTGGAAGAATTAATATTGTTAAAATACCCATTCTACCCAAAATTATCTACAAATTCAATGCAATCTCTATCAAAATTCCAACTGCATTTTTCACAGAAATAGTAAAAAAAAAAATTTAATTCATATGGAACAATAAAAAATCTGAAAGAGCTAAAGCAATCCTGAGCAAAAGAGCAAAGCTGGAGGCTTCACACTCTCTGACTTCAAACTATCTTACAAAACCATAGTAATTAAAATAATATCATACTAATATAAAACAGACACATAAACCAATAGAACAGAATAGAGAGTCCAGAAATATTCTGTGCATTTACAGTCAACTAATATTTGACACAGCTGCCAAGAATACACAATGGAAGAAATGGTCTCTTCCATATATGGTGTTGTTAGAAGTGGATATCCATATGCAAAAGAATAAAATTGAATCTTTATTTTACACTATAGAAGAAAATCAACTCAAAATGGATTAAAAATTTAAACATAAGACTACTACTATACAATTCCTAGAAGAAAACACAGGGGGAGAAGTTTGTCGACATTGGTCTTGGCAAGGATTTTTTAGAAATGATATTAAAAGCACAGTCAAAAAAAGCAAAAATAAACAAGTGAGACCATAACAATGTCTGCACAGTAGAGGAAACAACCAGCAGAAAAAAAATACAGCCTATGAATGGGAGAAAGTATTTGCAAACCATATATCCGACATAGGATTAATATTCAAAAGATACTGAGAAATTATACAACTCAGCAGCTAAAAAGCAATATCCCAATTAAAAAATGGCAAAGAACCTGAACGGATATTTTCCAAAGAAAACATACAAATGACTAACAGGTATATAAAAAGATGCTCAACATCACTAATCTTCAGGGAAATACAGATCAAATTCACAGTAAGATGTCATCTCACACTGTTAAAATGGTAATTATCAAAAAGTTAAAAGATAATGGTGAATGTTCTTGAAAAAAATTAGAAATTGAACTACCATATGATCCAGCCATCCCAATTCTGGGTATATATCCAAAGAATTAAAAATAAAAATTGTTATCTCAGAGGTACCTGAACTCAATGCTCATTGCAGCATTATTCACAACAGCCAAGACATGAAAACAAACTAAGTTCCATCAACAGATAAATGGATAAAGAAAATATATGTATAGGATGTTATTTATATTATATACAAATGTTATGTATATATTTAACCTATATATATTTCAGCCTTCAAAAAAGGAATTCCTACTATTTATGACAACATGGATGAACCTGGAGGACACTATGTGAAGTATTAGAATAAAAGAATATTAGTAAGAATCAGTAGCATCAATCAGAAAAGCTCTTGTAAAATTTTGCAGCCCAAAATCACATCCATACTTTTATCTTTTCCCACTATTAATGCACACTTTTCCTTAGGTTCTGGAGTTCAAGAAGGATTTTAAAACACTCAGTTGCAGTTCATTTCTATAGTCATGTAATGATCTCCAAGTGAAATAAGCCAGACACAGAAAGACAAACATGGCATGACCTCAGTTATATGTGGAATCTAAAATTTTAAAAAAGTCAAACTCATAATAACAGTGTAGAATGGCGGTTACCAGAGGATCGTGGTGGTGATGATGGGGGGGGGGGTGAGGAAATATTAAACAAAGACTACAAATTTTCTACAAATTTTCAGTTATAAGATGAATAAATTCTGAAGTCTTAATGTACAAGATGACTACAATATTTAGTAATGTATACTTGAAATTTGCTAAGAGAGTAGATGTAATTGTTCTCACCACAAAAAAAAAAAAAGGTAACTATGAAATAATAGAAATGTTAACTAGTTTAATTGTGGTAATCCTTTCACAATGTATACATATATCAAATCATCACATTGTACATTGTTAATATATACAATATTTTTGTCAAAAATAAAGTAAGTCAATCAATAAACAAAATCCCAAGTTTTTTTATACATAGAAATTTGCAGGTGGAGTAATGTCATATAAAATTATTGTCCTTTTAATAGAAAAATAAAACTATGTAAAGTGTTCAAATTATAAATGCCTACCTTACATAGATGATTTCTCAAAATTCTATGGGTCACTTTATGGTATTTGACACACCTTTTCCCAAAACAACAATGTTTGAAATGGTAGGCCAAATTGCAGAATTTGAAGCAATTCCAAATGAGCATGAAGCATGATATGTTTTTATAATTTATGTTTTCATCAAGAAATTAATAGAAATACTACTACCAAAACTATGTAAATAGATAAAATATATAGACATCTTTAAATGACTGCATAAATGGAATGGCTTTCAATACTTTAAAATGTTTCTTGAACTCTGGAATTTAAAGAGAATTGTGCATTAATACAGGGAAGATAAATAGATAAAAGTATGAATGTTGATTTTAGGCTATGAAATTTTATAAGAGCTTTTCTGACTGATGCTACTGATTCTTATTAATGTTCATTTATTCTGATACAAGTATTGTATAATCATGATTGCTACTCATTTGTGACTATAGTTGTTTAGAAACATAAATAAAATTTTAAAAGGGAGGAAGAATAGAAAGGGTTTTTTTTTTCTTTTTACATGAAAAATATCTGAATAAAGAAAAATGAAGAGGAGAAAAAGATGATTAAAAATATTTGTTTATGTAGATGTGTATAAACTTTTCTAAAGTTATAACAAACTGGGAAAGTATGTAGAGGGTGTTAGGAAAAAAGACAGATCTGATGTCTGGGTCTAAACACTATTGGCCGAAAAACCTTTGTTGAGCTGATATGAGATATGTTTTGGTGAAGTGAAAATAAGAAAAATCAAGGATGGCTGGTAGAATTTTTGTTTAAGGAACTAAATGGAAGTTGATGCCTTTCATTGAGAGGAAATATCCTAAAAAGGTCTGGCCTGAGGGAGGAAGATCAAGATTTCTGTGTTGGATGCCTTACTTTTAGAAGTTTGACATATCTATTAGACATGCCTATTAATGTCAGTGGTATAAATAAAAATCTGCACACCATCATCAGGTTATTGAAAAACTATGGAATTGTACAAAAACACCTAAGCAGAAATGAAAAATAAAGTTCCCTGGGGCACTTCAATATTTATGGGTCAATCAGAAGAAAAGAAGTAAAGAATTCTGAGAAAGAGTAGTCAGTTAGTTTGGAGGGAAACAGAGAGAGAAATACCACATGGAGGGAAAATTCAGGTATCATAAAGTAGCTAACTCTTTCATATATTATTAAGAGGTAAAAAAAAAAAAGTAATAACAAAGAAGTTAGCATTAGATTTAAAGCTATCAAGATTACTAGTAATCTTAACATAAACAACCCCAGTGAAATCGAGGAGCATAAAACAAATTAATAAATGCTCAGGGAAAGAGGAAGAAGTTTAACTGCATGTGGTAGATAATTTGAGACTGAGAAGCAGATATAATTGAAAGTTCACTTATCTGATCTCTCATAATATCCACAGTGGAATATAGTTGAAGTGTCCCAGTTTGCATAAAGTTGGAATCCAAACATACTTGAACATATCTGGTAAATGATCTGGGCTTTAAAAAAGATAATTTCCCATAATTTGCTAGGTGTTTAATTTTTACTCTTTATTGTCACTGGAAAGAGGAGTAAATTGAATTGTGGGTGTATATAAAAGGAGATGCAGGTTGGTACTGCCCACATTAAAAAAAAAAGTGTAAATAATCTGATATAACAGTTTAACACCTTTTAAAACTAAAGTATTATATAATGGAATAGAACTTTCCAATTGGGAAGTATTTTTTTTTTTAATTCAAATTCATTAAATCTTCCATATCCTTTCTAATTGCTATTGTATTATTCACAGATCACTCAAAATCAAAGTGTACAAAACATGATTTCAGCAAGCATTTACTTAACAAACCTAGTTCTTATTCATCTTCTTTCCTTTTATCTACCCAGCTAACCAAACCAGGAATCAAGACATCAAACTCAGGTCATTGTTACATTCATTACTAAATCATGTCTATTTTATTTTCTGAAATTTTTTCTGATTTATCCACTTTGCCTTAACATCCAGCCGCCATCTTATTTCAGGTCCTCTATTTCTTCCACTGAGTTTCCTAACTGAATTCCCTTCCTCCAAGCCTGCTCTGCTATAATTTACTATCCACTCTGCAACTAGGATGCTGCGAAATGAAAATCTGATTAGGATATACTCTCATAAAGTCCTTCAAGAGCTCTTCATTGCCCTTTAGATAATGTCTTCTATTACAAAATCATACATACCAGGAATATTGGAAATTAGAATTGAACATATAAGATTATGCTCAAAATAATCAGAGTTAAATTTGTAGGCTTTACATAATTTATAACTAAAATATAAACCAAATGAATAGTCATCAGTTTTGCTACTCCTTCCTTTAAATGTTATGGTCTAACCATATGTAATGAAATGTTTTATAGTTCTTTGAATTTCTTTCATTTTCTCACTCTAGAGTCTTCATATATGCTTTTCCATCAGACTGAAAGAAACATTTCTGCCTTTCAAATGAATATAAATCTTACTCACGCTCAAGTCTCAGACTGAAGATAACTTCCTTCAAGGTTTCTGGTCAGTATTCCTGACTGGAGACTCTAGCAAGTCTATGTAGATTGTTCTGTTAAAAAACAAACAAATAAATAAACAAAAACCAGCAATGAAGAAACCTCTCGGCACAATAAAAATATTCCATTATAGCCCTTATATTGTTTTATTATAACTATTCATTTACTTCTCTTAATCCTCCACTGAACTATCAATTCAATTCAATTTTTTTTTTTTTTTTTTTTTTTTTTTTTTTTTTTTTTTTTTTTTTTTTTTACTTTAGCATATTGCTAACATGTCGTGGGCACTTAAATATATTGGTACATAAATAATTGCTTCAAGGACATTTTGTCTTTTTACTATTGCATTTTCATATCAACCCTTAAAAACAGTTTTAGTTTAATTATTTGTCTAACTCATTCTTGAGCTTGATTTGAACCTATTTTGAACAGGACTAGTTTTAACAGCTTTTCTACAAATCTTGTTTCAATATTAAATCTTTGCAGTTCTTGTGCTGGGGAACTTTCCAAAAGTCAATTCCCTCTCAACTTTTCAATCAGTACCTGGAAAATAATAGATGCCTCCTCTGAGATCTAAAATCAGAAGATAAAATAATATGTGATGTTAATACCACATTACTTTGCTCTTAGCGGTCCATCAGTTAATGCTTATTCTTCTAGTAGGAACCATTTGCTCAAATGTCATATCAAATAAAAAATCAGCTAGTACATGGAGATATTGGCAATATATCCCTTAAGAGTCAGTGTGTGTTTCTGATTCAGAAGATAAAATATGAAGTATGCTGGAAGTAAACTATGACAATCCTTTTT
The DNA here is from genome assembly GCA_028627145.1 of Eidolon dupreanum. NCBI lineage: Eukaryota > Metazoa > Chordata > Mammalia > Chiroptera > Pteropodidae > Eidolon > Eidolon dupreanum. Next base: position 24,742,054 of record CM053507.1, read on the forward strand.
CTATAGTATTGCCTGACTCAAAATGATTTTCAATGACATTACTTGGAAAAGCAATGTTAACTAGAGGTAGAATTTTTTTTCCTTTATGTACTAGAGCAGTCAAGTCAATGAAAAATATATATTGATATACCTAATCATGCTCACAAAATGACATAATTTTTAAGGTAGTGATTATCAAAGGCTAGAAGTCAAATGATATAATTGAATACACATTTTTTTCCATCA
>CM053507.1:24742378-24968973 GCA_028627145.1 Eidolon dupreanum
GTTACACAGGGAGCCTAACACTATCTCTGCATTCCGCATCCCTTTCTTTAAGGCCAAGGAACAATCAACTTCTCTGTTCTCGTCTCCAGGTGTTCTTTTTGTGTCAGCAGACTTCTTAGCTTTACTGTGCGAATATCCTGCTTGGCTCTCAAGCCTGAAAACGGCTCCCAACAGAAGCTGAATTGTGTCTTTCCAAAATATATATGTTGAAACCCTAATCTCCTGTGTGACTTATTTAGAGATAGGGTCTACAAAGAGGTAAGTAAGGTTTAAATGAAGTTATGATGGTCAGCCCTGATCCAATAAGATTGTCATCCTTATAAGATATACCAAAGAGATATTTCCTTCTCTCTTCATACGTACTCAGAGAAAAGGTACAGGAAGAAGTCAGTCATCTCTAAGCCAGAAAGGGAGCTCTCACCAGAAACCTGGATTGGGGACTTCCAGCTTCCAAATTGCAAGAAAGAAATTTTTGTTGTTTTTAGCTACCAAATCTATGGTATTTTGTTTTGGTAGCCCAAGCAGATTATGACACTATCTCTTTAGGAGCTTCCATAAAGTCTTGCTTAATTGTATCAAATCAAATATAACAAAACAAAATAAACATTCTGTATTGTAACAATTATTATCCTCACTTAATATTGAAAATAAACACAAAAAGAGTTTATACTGAGCCTAATGCAATACTCTGCAATACTCTTTGAAACATAGAATTGATAAGTGATGCTGGACATCTATGTATCTTTCCCTACATCAGTCTTTTCTAGTTTGCTTTGTTTTTTCTCCCAGATTAAATTTAGGGAAGATGGTGCTAATATAATAGACTCCTAACATTTGTGGTACATAGCTGAGAATCTCATATCTTTAAATAAACAAATCCCAGGATAACATATAATTTCTTCCTGTTTAAAAGAAAAGTTTTAATAATGCTAAGTAGATAACAACAAGAATTGGCTTAAAATACAGATTCTGAACTCATTGTAGCCTCAGTCTCTAAATTATATGCCCAAACAAGTTCTCCAATTTCATTCCCCAATTAGTTTCATGTATACAACATAGTGATTAGACATTTATATACCTTACGAAGTGATCATCATGAAAAGTCTAGTAGACATCTGTCTCCATACAAAGTTAAGATATTATCGACTATATTTCCTATGCTGTACTTTACATCTCCATGACTTATTTATTTTATAACTGGAAGTTTGTACCTGTTAATTTCTTTCACCTTTTTCATCAACGCCTCCATACTCTTCCCCTCTGGCAACCATCAGTTTGTTATTTGTGTCTATGAAAATATGTCTGTTTTATTTGTTCATTTGTTTCGTTTTGTTTTGTTTTTTTTTTTAGATACCACATATAAATAAAATCATTTAGTATTCACCTTTCTCTGTCTGACTTGCTTTATTTAGCATAATACCCTCTAGGTCCATTCATGTTGTTGCAAATGGAAATATTTCATTCTTTTTTTATGACTGAGTAGTATTCCATATGGAAGTGGCAAAAAGCAGATTCTCAAAAAATGTTTTGCAGATCTTGATCACCCCTTTTTATCCTAAAATCTATAATCTCCTAGAGAGAACATGGATGGACTTCAGATCATCTGGAAACCATCTCAAATAATATACAAAATATATAAGTACGTGAGCATTTTTGTAAAGAGAGAGGATTCATTAGGTTATTTGAGGTATCAGCAAACCAACATAGAAAAAGAATCACATGTAACACCCAGACAGGAAGAAGAAAGAGACCAAAGATAACATCTTGGAATCTACTATTAACTAAGGGTACATAAGATGTTAAAGACATAAATTTTGATTACAAAGTTTCATCTAGTTGGGTTGTGTTATTATTTTAAACATTTTCTTTAATATAAGGTAAATCAATATTGCTAGTTTTGCTTGTATGCAGTAAATGGCTGGAAATTGTCATATCCATTGTTTAAAATATAAACTATCCTAACCATGGGGACACCAGCAAAAAGCTTTCACAAAATGAGAAGGATTAATGCTTAAGACAAAACAAATGTAATGCAGATTTTACCAAAATGACCTTGAATGTCTTATTGATAAAATGCATTTTCATAATTATATATTACTACACATTGATTGAAATGTACCTTTTCTTTATTATTAACCAATAAATTGTACTTTCCTTATTTTTAAATATGTCATATAAACTTGATTTCTATATTATTTATTTTAATATAAATAAATAATTATATTATTACTGAAAAAAATAATGTCAATAGGCATCAAAAGGATAATAAAGGAGAACTATGAATAACTTCCTGTACACAAATTTGATAAACTAGATGGAATAGAACAATATCTTGAAAAATGCAATGTGTCAAATTCACAGAAGAAACAGACAATATAAATACACCTATATTTATTAAATAAATTAAATCAATAATTAATAAGCTTTCATAACAGAAAGCACCAGGCTCAATGGGTTCATTGGTAAATTCTACCAAACATTTATGAAAGACATAAAACCAATTCTTCACAGTCTTTCAGGAAACTAGAAGCAAAGGAGCTACTTCCTAACTTATTCTACAAAGTATTACCCTCTTACCAAAACGAATGTAAAGATGACAAGAAAATAATACCACAGACAAATATCTCTCATGAATATAGATCCAAAAATCTTCAACAAAATATTGTCATATCAAATCCAACAATGTATAAAAAGAACTATATATCACAACCAGTGGAATTTACCCCAGATAGCCAAGGCTAGTTCAACATTTAAAAATCAGTTCATGTAATCCATCATGTTAACAGGCTAAAGTAGAAAAATCAAAGGATTATAGCAAAGGATGCAAAAAAAGCATTTGATGAAGTGCAAAATCCATTCACAATACAAACTCTCAGCAAACTAGAAATAGAGGCGAACTTCTACAGCTTGATAAAGATATCTGTACAAGCTACGATTAACAAGATAATGGTGAGAAACTAGGAGATTTAGCCCTCAGATCATAAACAAGGCAAAAATACTCACCCCAATTGTTTGTTTTCTATGTTGTTCTCGTAGTCCTTAGCTAATGCAATGAGACAAGAAAAGGGATGGAGGAATGGTATATAAATTGGAAAGAAAAAGATAAAATTGTCTTTGTCTATAGATGACATGATTACCTATGTAGAAAAAAAAAAAAGATTCTGCAAAAAAGCTCCAAAACTAATAAGTAGTTATAGTAGGGTTCTAAGATACAAAGTTAATATATTAAAGTCAACCAATTTCCTATATAAAAGTAATGAATAAGTGGCATTTGAAATTAAATATACAATATAACATTCAAACATAAAAAAACATACAGATCTAAAAAATATGTGGAAGATTTTTATGAGAAAACTACAAAACCGATAAAAGTAAACAAAAAATAATTAAATAAATGGAAACATATTCCATGTTCGTAGATAGTAAGACTCAATGTTGTCAAGTCATCAGTTCTTCTTAATTTGACCTATAGATTCAATGAAATCTCAATGAAAATCCCAACAAGCTATTTTATGGATATAGAAAAACTGATTTTAAAGTTTTTATGGAGAGGCAAAAGATCCAGAATAGCCAATTCAATATTGGAGAAAAACAAAGTTGGAGGATAGACACTACCCAACTTTAAGACTTACCATCAAGATACAGTAATGGAGACAGTGGGGCATGTCAAAATAAATAATGGTCAATTAGATCAAAGAAACAAAATAAAAAATTCAGAAATAGATGCATATAAATATAGTTAACTGATTACTGACAAAGAAGCAAAGGCACAACACTGGAGAAATTACATCTTTTCAACAAATGGTGCTGAAACAACGATGCATTTACGTGTAAAAAAATGAATATTGACACAAACCTTACACACTTCAGTAAAACTAAAAATGGATTGTAAACTTAGATGTAAAACATAAGACTCTAAAACTCATAGAAGATATTACAGGAGAAATATTTTTATATGATCTTTGATACAGCAATGACTTTTTAGATACAACGCCAAAGGTAAGATTTATCAAATAAATAATCGACAAACTAGATTTGATTAAAATTAAAAACTTCTGCTCTGTTATAGATAATGTCAATTGAATGAGAAGACAAACTGCAGATTGGAGATTATTTGCAAAAGTCATGTCTGGGAAAGAACTTGTTATCCAAAATACATAGAAAACTCTTAAAACTCAACAACAAGAAAACAAACAACTTGATTTAAAAAAATTAACATGATATGAACACACTCCTCACCTAAGAGGATAAACAGATGGAAAATAAACATATGTTCATTTTCCCCCATGCAAAGATTTTTATATGCCATTTTATATATGCCATTAGGAAACTGAAAATTAAAATAATAAGTTACTACTGTTCATATATTAGAATGGCCCTAATATAAAACTTTGACAACACCAAATGTTGACAGAATATGAATCAAAAAGATCTCTCATTAACTGCTGGTGGAAATGCAAAATGGTACAGACATGTTGGAAGACAGTTTGGCAGTTTCTTACAATGGAACGTATTCTACCATACAAACCAGCAGTCATTCTCTTTGGTATTGTAAACCATGGACTAGGTGGATGGTAATTATGTGTCATCAATTGTAAGAAAGATACCACTCTGGTGCAGAATGTTGATAGTGGGGGAGGCTGTGTGTGTGTGAGTGGGATAATAGAAGAAATCTTTGTGTCTTTCACTTAATTTTGCTGTGTACTAAAAATTGTTCTAAATAATAGTCTATTTTAAAAAAGTAATGGTATTATCCTATTCTAGTATTTGCTTGGAGACTGTTATTGACCCCAAAGGAAAAATATAGATGTTGATAAACTCCCATGGAAAACTAATAATAAAACATTTATTTGCAGATCAATCACTAATCTTCAAGTTAGCAAAATATGTTGTAAACAACTTTATAGAATAATAGCAAAGAGAATTGATTCCATTTTTGCAGATGAGATAATTGAGAAACTGAGTATAAGAAATTTGCTAAAGATGACATAATTTGACATTTGCACAAAGAAGATCTGTGGCCCCCTATTTCTTTTTCATTAATCCAAGTCATATCTTTAAATTAAAAAATTATGGTGTGAATAGAAAATATATTTTCTAAGAGTAATTTTGGCCGTTATTTCTACAGTTTTATTTTTATTTGTACTATAAGTAGATCTGTTCTATAAGTAGAAAATATTTTTAACAAAATAATTAACTTTTACATCAATCAATCTAATGATTTACCCTTTGTACCTTTTGTTTAGGATGAAAGTGAGTGGATTTTCTAAATTTTAAATACTATGGCCTTATATCTTAATTATGAGTTCTTACATGCTTATATAGAGCACTATAGTAGGTAGATACTTCGTCAGAAAGTGCATTGTGCATTGATAAAAGAAAGTGCACTGAAACGTAGATTTTAAAAAGAAATAGTTAAGTACAAAAACAACTCTAGTAAAAGAAAAAATAGATAACTTTTGCGAGACAGATAACATTTCTATGGTTTTTCAAGGGGAAGAACCTCACTTCTAAGTGAAATTTTAAGGACAGCTTCATGGAAGACTTGGAATTTGAAGTGATATTTGAAGAATAAGTAGACATGGGGAGAGTGAATCAAGCTGAGGCACATGTAGCCGATATCTCCAGATATGACATTCTAAACAGATTTTAATGTAAATTGTGCTGACAAAATGTTAAATTAATTTCTTTAATATACTCCAAATGATAATAGTTACTTTAAAATTTTGTCATGATGCATGAAAATACCCATCTATAACATTTGTGATAATACATTACTCCAAAGAAATCCATTAAAATTTATTTTCTTTTAATTCTTTAGGTGAGTAAAGTTGATCTCTTAGCGGAAATAATATTTTACACTAATGTTAATATAAACTTTATCTTCCTCAAAAATGAGAGCTTTTGAAACATTCTCTCCAATTAGTTATATTCATTGTGACAAGAACATTAGAAAAACGTATGAAACATTTTTGATCATTCTAAAAAGAGTAGGGCATGGGTGTTAAATTAGGAGTTTATTGTTGGCTGAAAAGTACAGAAAAACAATAAGATCAAAGAGCTTAAAATCCTCAAGTGAAAGCTTACCCAAAGAAGGCAGAGGAAAGGGAAATTGCCTGATGATTTTCTTCCCTATTCATGTAAATCAGCTGTCCTCTCTTGGCAGAAAGTTTCTTTTCTCTTATTCAGTGAATCTCCTGTTAAATCTACAAAAGGAAAAATAAAACTTCTGTACCTCTAAACAGAATTTATTTCTATTTTATACACTATCGATTTCAAAAAATCTGTAAAAATTTATAATAAAAACACGAAATAAAAATCAAATAGTAAATGAAGGAAAAATTTTAGCATATAAACACTAGTGAGTAGAATAAACAGCTCCAAGCTTACAAAAGGTCAAGGGAGAGAGGGAAATTATAAATAATAACTTATTATCTTAAATACATATATATATATATATATATATATATATATATATATATATAAATCTAACAGCTTGTTAACATCTTTTAACTTTGGGAAGACTTTATCACAGAGTGTGAGAAAACAGATTCTTGATATGATATTAGACAACATCTCAGATATTCTTTTTATAATTATTATATTTGGTTATTTTCTAATTACTTCTATGCTTTAAGTAAAAATCAATTAATAATTTAATTTAATGCCTGCATACTCAAAGATGCTTTAGTTGATGTTCCCTTCTAAACGTGTCCTCTCAGCTTTAGATTCAGATGGAAGAAATAATGAAAATAGTTAACTTATAATTCCTTATTTTAACTTTTTCTTTGCATAGAGTGTGTCCTATATTAATTAATTTTATATTTCAAAAGCCAGTAATTTTTATATGGGAATCTTCTTTCCTTTAGTAATCAAACTAGATGAGCTGAAAATACATAATAGATGATTAGAATTATAAAAAGGTAATATGTAGCTCAAGATAGTGAGCTGAACACATAAATTTACTCCTCAATATTCTATTTACATAAGTTGTACCAAAAGAAAAGATAAAGCATATTAAAGATATTGCCAATGTAGAGGAACAGGTATCATAAGAACCATGAAAATTTGCTGAATTCCTGACAGATGGAATACAAAAGTGGCTATATCAATAAAAACAGAGCAAAAGAAATTACAACCCAGATCCTTGTAATGAAATCCAAATTAAAGGTAAACCTTGTCAGGTGTGGAGAGGAAGAGTGGACTGACTGCAGGGATAGGAATCAGAGTAACAAAGACTGTGGACACAAATAACTGATTTATGTATTTGCTCCCACTTGCTGACCTCTCACCTGTATGAAGTAGTTGACAGAAGAAAGTCAAATTTCTCAGGGACATATTGGTTTCTTATGTGTACTTAGCTCGAAAAGAAAGTAAACATAGACTGTGATAACTGTGAACCATCAAGAAGGTCACAAGGTAGAGATTACAATGGTTAGGAAGGAAGGTAGGAGTTAGGATCCATTAGAGAGCTCTTCCCCTAAAGAAATTGCATAGTGCAGCAACCCCAACTATAAGATGGAACTGACAGTCAAACTTTCTGTTTCAGAGATAAGCCTGTTTAAGAAAGGGAATTATAAATCTACAGGGAAAATATAATCAAACTACAGATATGATTTAATATTATTATTATAATGATTGGAAAATCATGCAATCTGACACTGAAGAAAACTAACAGTAAAGAATTGATATGAGCCATTGAAGACCATGAGCTGACTAGGTAGACTGAAAACATAAGTAGACTTCAAGGCATAGCAAAAAAGTGATACAAATATTATGTCTGAGTGATATAAACTGATGTCCCTCCCCCACCCATCCCCTTCCAAGCCCCAAAGCGAGACTGGGAGAGATCTTAGCTCTCACAGCTTGCTGAGTTCACCACACATTAGGTGGCAAGATGCTGCACAAGTGACAGAATTGTGCTTATTCTTGAAAACACACCCTGAGAATCTTAAAGAAGTTGGATTCTATTAGTATTTGGTTTAATTTTCCTACTCTCACCACTTAAAGAAGCAGTGGCTAATAGCAATAAAGACCAAGAGTGTCATAATTACTCCATTGCACCAATTTTGATTTTTGGTTAATATTAGCCTATTTCTGTTTTCCAAGAAACAGCCTCAGAGGTACTTAACTTTTTTTTTTTTTTTCCCCAGAAGGACTTATAAGATGTCTCTATTAGTCATGAACCTTCAATGCAAAGCAAATGATTTCAACTCTACTCAATTTTTTTCTCCTGTGTGTCTCTTTGATCTACTGGTTATTTCATCTCCACATTAAACATATTAGTTTAGACTCATTTCTCCTTATACCAGAGCCCATTAGGTTTTCTTGATTCTTGTTCTTTTACTTGAGGAAGCTTAAACATTCTTTTCTTTTTTTATCAATTTAATTTTCTCTGTTGAAAACATATAATTTCAACTTTTGGCCAATCAAAATGATTGAAATTGTTCTCGCCTTTAGTTTATAGACCAGCCAAACTTTCATAGACATTTTTTTTTTTTCCATATAGGATACTGACACCTTTTAGGCAATTATATTGCTATTACCATCTATTTTTAAAGGTTGAACTCAAGGGTTCGGTGACTAAATGTTAGATATGATTTTCACATGAGAAATGCTTTCGCTTGTACTAATACTTACGTCAGATGAGCCTACCCCTATTCATCAATCATTAATAGTTCTTTTAGGCAAATGTGTCAGCCCATGAAGAAGCTTCATAGGATATATGTATATCCTGAAAGAATATGCATTTTTTACTGTATTCCAATTGATATGTTTATTCTGGAGAAAGAGTTCATAAATTCTATAAGAAATTGTAAAACTTTAAAACCATTTAATAATGGCCTATAATCCAAATTATTTCACAGATGCTAACTTCAAGTGTCTAAATCTTTCTATTTCTGATATCCTGAAACAAAATTAAATCATTATAAAAATTATAACAAATTATTAGAAAGGGAATAGGCAAAAACAATAAAAATAAACATTGTGATATCAAAATGTATTTAAATTAAAATTCATCAATATTTCATCATGTACCTGCTTATATAAATTGTCAGATCAAATAAAGTTCAGGAAAGCATTCACTCTGTAGGATTTTTCACTTATTTTGAGTTGAATATTTAAATTTAGATTTTTTAGATGCAATGTTTAATTCTCAAGAATCTAATAAATTTAGATAATTAAAACATATTAAATACATAGGAATTAGGATTTAAAATGGATATAAATTATTTTAACATGATGCTTACATTTTCTCATAAAATAGAACAGAATCTTCATGTCTAACATTCTACCAACTTCATTCCATTCTTCCCACAGCTGCCCTGTTGGACTCTTTCACCTTAAGTGCGAAACTACCACAGAATGTCTATTCTCTGATCCTATTGTCTAAATTTGTCCGTTTTAAAAGTTATCTTTCACATTCCCTTATTTCTCTCACTAAGCAGAATATCTAATTTTCTTCTTATTTGATTATTTATTTATTGCTTATCTTCCTTATTAGATTAAATTCTATAAGCTGGTTGTCTACAACTATATCCTCAGCATCTGTCACAGTGAATGACATATCTTATGTATTCAAAACTGAAAAAAATATGCATAAATGAATTATGTTGAGATTTTATTATCTTAATGGCCAATGAATTTCTTGGTTATGGTATTCCAGGTTCTGTTTTCATTTACAGTATTGTTTAGGCCTTTTACCACTGGTATTGTTTTTTATAAGTCCTTTATACTTGGCATATTTAGCAGTCAAACATAGCTCCTGTTTCCTAGGCTTGAGATTTTACTGAAAGGATTATTACCTTCACATAACTTTAGTACTGCAAGTAAATGTCAGGTCGTTTGTATTTAGGTACACCCCAAACTTTGGTTACTTTGCCAGTTCATGCTTATTGTGACATTTTGGACTTGCTTTGATAGATTAGAAAGTTCTGCCCATCTTTGTGTTTTCTGCATTAAACTCTGGGTCATAGTATGAAGTAGCTTGGGATCCTGCCTGAGCTTGTCACACCTGTGTGTTTACCTTTTAGAAGACTGAATCAGGAGGTACTACAGAGGATTTTAGGAAACTAGAATTCTCAAACTTTTTTGGTTTCTTTCAGTTATTTTAATCCCCAATTCCATAATTCCAGTTTATAAAAATGTTTGTTAATTTTACTTCCAGAATGTAAACGAGGAGTGAATCTGGTCACTGAAAATGTTCAAGATTTGTGATCAATACATTGATCTGAATCACTTCAACTGCAATTCCTTTTCCTCGTTTCTCAGTGTCTATGCCCAGTTTGTTACCTTGAACTGCAGCATCTCTCAAGTACACTAAAATAATGTTAAACTTTACACTTTAACTCTGCTTTTTTGGTCTTTTTTCTACCAATTCATGTAAACTTCTAGATACGATCATGGCCTGAGTCCCAAAGACAAAAAACAATGAATAATTTGACCAATTACCTTAATCACCGTTCTCCCATCCGGCCATGAGCAAATACTTATTACTCCCTATATTATGTTCATTCAACCAGCTTCCATTTATCTTCTGAACAATAGTTATTTCAAATAGAAAAATCCAACTGATTTTTTTTACCTCAACTATCCTAGCAACAAAAAGTTATAATCTGCATATCTTACATACATGAATCTGATGACCACCTATAAATACTTTCAGATTTAAGATTTATGATTCCATGTTATTTTGAACCTTATGCAAAGCAATTTGTTGTATATAACTCCATAGCTTTATACATTTTCTTCACATACAACTTTCATGCATTCTCAAAATATATCACTTTACTCACTTATCAGAACACTACCATATTATTACAATTGAACACAAACAAAAAAAGTTTTTCACTTAATTAAATTCTGGGGGCAAGAAGTAGTGGAAAGAATCTCAAAGCAGGAAACAAATATTTCTAATAAGTCAACTATCTGTACAAATTGTACTTCAAATGATCCAGTTGACGGTTTATTTACAAGCATAAAAAGTGCCAATTCGAATATATAAATAAAAAATTTATGCAATGGTTATATATGTTTATGATACCAACTGTCCCAAGGGCAACTGATAATTTAGAAGAGAACATAAACTAAATGGACATTTTAACTTGATTATCCATTAAATATTATCTCCATATTTATTACAACGGGTTCACTATTTTTTTTTTTTTTAGTTTTATTATCCATACTCCACTCTCGTTAAAAGCATATACTCCTTTGCATAATGAAGTCTAACTAATTGATAATAGTGATAATTCATCAAACTAGATATCTTGAAAATTATTTTTATTCCTGGTTCTGTACAGGTCTTTAAAATGTTTTTCTTAAATCTAGAATATACTAAATTAAAGAGATGTCCATTTTTAACAGTACAGTTTCTAAACAACTATGCTTCTCATATGAATGTCCAGAAATCAAATGACTACTACATCTGGTCCTTTACTTTATCCCTTCTCTTGAGAAAACAGTTCATGTCACAATAAGTTGATGCACTATTAACTCCAACAATCAATGAAGATCTGTTCCAGCCATCTGTGCTGTTATAATAAGAATTCATCCATGAAGGCAAAGGCCACTGAGTTGTAATAATCTGATGGGTTGTTTGAACCTGGCTACAGCTACAATACCTAAGCTGCCAGATTTATGTGTTATGTGATTAAAAGTGCAGCTTCGTCATATGGGAAGTGTTTGTGGATACACTAAGCAACCAATTTGTCTATCATCTTGCAAAACAGGCAAATGTTTGATTCAAATAATATTTAAATTAACTGATCCAGGTATAATTTTTTAAAAAATAAGAAAACACCTAGAAAATTTATCCTGAAAGTACTACAAAACTACAAAGGACATTTTAATAAGAAAGACAAGATATTACATAAAACTAATTTTAGATAAACATTGCCTTTTTTTTAAATTTAAAGAGGCTTGTTGCAGTTTATATACTACATACTCTCATAAAAAAATGAGCCTTTTAGTAGTAACTGTCTCATTATTATTCTGTAAATCAAGAAATTAATGCTTTCTTATAAAGGGAATAATTTATTATATTCAATATAATTGTTAAGACTATCGAGCTTACATACTTGTTATAATTCAGGAAACTAAATCACAAAAGACAAAAAACATGCATGGGATACTAGGGAAACACGAGAGTAATTTCAGACAACTTCAGGTTAAAGTATTGTTTTACTAGATCAAACTCATGTTCCATCTAATTCATTTCTTATCTCTGAGAGTTGGATGCAGGTACATCCATTTGAAGAATTCATGAAAGACCTCAACGTTGGATTGCATACGGAAATTCTTTAACTTACTAAATTATGTAGTATAATTTTAATACCATGAATAGATCAAAATACTTCAAGCAAGTAAATTAGCATATTCAGGAACAAATATTTAGATCAATTACACCTCAAAGAGAGTGGAACCATGTGGGAAGAGAAAGGCAAAGCACAAAGGGAAAACAAACACCAAACTGTGAAGTGATTTGCATTCTTTATCCACAGTACTGAAGATGGCTAAAAGTGTCACGGTGTGTGATCTTCCAGTTTCTCCAGAAATAGAACCCTTATTTAGTAAAGTGATTATAAATGGAAAATTATTCCTTGTGACATAAACATTAATTAGTTTAGGGTTCACATGTGATTTGATTAGTTCCATTCCAAGGGAAAGTTTAGGTAGGAAATTCAAAGGTGAGTGCACTGCAAATATAGATGTCAGTAAGGAGAAAAATGTGAAAGGCAGAAAGGGTTAATTCAATCCTGCAAACCAGAGAACTTCTGTAATTCACTTATTATATGTTTCACTATCTTTGGTAAAATTCAGTAGCTGTGTTCTCATTGTTTTGCCTGGCCTACTCCAGCATCAATGCTTTGAAAAGGAAATATCCCTACTTTATTTCTTGAGGAGTTTTAAAAAAATCTTTCTGCAACTGATAAAGATAATAGTTGTCAACCACCCTTACCTAAGTGAATCATTTTGTTTCCCTGATAAAAGATAAAAAGCATAAGATTATGAATATGGACATATGGACTGTTTTCAGTTTTGGGCTATTACAAATAAAACTGCTATGAACACAGAACACAAGGTTTCATTTCTCTGGGATAAATTCCCAGGAGTATATATGCTGGGTTGTATTGTAGTTGCACATTTAGTTTTATAAGAAATTGCCAAAAAAAATTTCTTCAGTGGCTGTACCAGTTTGCTTTCTCAACAGCAATATATGAGTGATCGCATTTTTTATGTCCTTGACAGCATTTTATATTGTACTTTATTTTTTACCCAATCTAATAGGCAAGTAGGATCTTTGATTATAAGATAGTTTCCCTTTCTCTAAAAAACTGTGAATCTGAAAGCCAACACTATTATTCATTTCTGTATTCTCAGTGCCTAAATATCCCCTTGCACATAATGAGTCCTCAATAAATATTTGTTGGAGAAATAAATTAAATAATTAATAAATGAAAAAAAGAGCTTTTTATACACTAAGATGTTAAAGTCAAATGTATTTAAATATTACATTAACGCAAAACAAATGAGAGCTAAAAGTGAAATCTATACTGTAATTAAAATGGGCTGTCATACATACAACAAAAACAAGGAGATATTTTCATTATATTAATTAAATTTCATAGCTGTAGTAATTGAAATTATGATGATATTAACTGATTAAATTCCTGACAGTATTCTTTACAAGTATGTGTTGAAAAATGGTTTCTGAAAATTTACTGATATTATTTCACAATAAAAATATTATCCTAAGATACTTATTATACTTATTTCACAATAGAATTCTTAGTAATATTGAAAATAAGTGAATGATTTTAGAGAACATAACATCTCATAATGAGTAATTACAGCAACATTATACTATATTAACAATAATAACATATTCACTTCCATTCATAAAGCAAGTTAGCTACTATATTATCAGAGCAAATTACTATAGACTCCATACATAACAAATTTCTCACCACTAGGTGAGAAAATAGAATTTTGTGTGTAGCATTCATTTGGAGCAAAATACTTTTATTATCTGAAAATATAAATTGGCATGAAGTAGACAATGAACCAGCTGAACTCGAGGTTTCATTTCTTTTTAACGTAGGGGGGAGGAAATATGAAAGATTCAAAATGAAATTACTTCATCAGAATTCACATTAGATTTTTATCTTTTCAGTTACACAGATGCATCAATGCTCAACTGACTAAACTCCCAGCTGCATTATTCAAGGATGTTATTCAAGAAGAAATACTTGCAATATGTGTTACACTGAGTAGCGAGCTAATTAAAAGAAATTCACAGCTGGATTTTTAAGAAGGCTTTGATCTTAATTGTAAGGTGCTAAAAATGCTTGTTGGTTGGATTTTTTTCTTTATACCCTAAATCTGTAGTCTTCCTTTGTAAGAAAATTAGTAAGAACTGTTCATGAATGAATGAATAAATCTTTATCTATATTATCTTTTTTTCTGTTAGAGCTTAATAAGCTATACTATACACACACACACACACACACACACATATACCATATACCATATATATATATATGTGTATATGTGTGTGTGTGTGTGTGTGTGTGTGTGTGTGTGTGTGTGTGTATATATATATATATATATATATATATATATATATATATATAACATTTGAAAGACATCACCTACCTAAGAATAATGGTAAGAATGCAATACTACATTCTTCAGAAAGGTTCTATTGTTTATTGTTAAATAAAATTTCTACATTTAAAAATATGCATTATGAAGACTGTATTCCTCCATTTGAAGACATAAAATGTTTGCAGTGTTTTGCATTGAGTTCATTTTTTTCCTCACCAAATTGTAAGACTTTATCTTTGCTAGAATGTACAGAGTTACATTTAAGCTACATAAGATCTAGTGGTAGGGACGATACAAAAATAATAGAGAAGTCTAAAAAGAAAAATAATATAAAGGCAAATATAATGGATCATATAAAAAAGAACATTGAACAAACAATCAGCAATGGAATAACTGAGTTCTAAGCCACCTTTGTCACTGACAAATGGTGTTATCTGTGAATCTCTCTTAGGTTCTGTATAGCAATTTCTTCAACTGAAAAATATATACTACAGAAATTAATGTCTTTTTATTCCAGAGGCAAGTTATTTTGATTTAAATAACTCACATTTACTCCTACTGACTTAAATAGAAAAGGGAAATTAATATAAGGAAAAAGGGTGAACCTTCATTAAACCAAAAGCAGAAAGTTAATTGAGATACACGGAACAAGACATCTATTAGAATCATAGCCTTTCTAGAGCTACTTGTTTTCTTCTGTGCCCTAAATTTGATTCTAGTCTTGTTCGTTTGTTTGGTGTTTTGTTTTGCTCTACCTCCCCTTTCTCCTCTTCTTTTTCCTCTCCCTCTCCAACTGTTCTTTTTCGGTATTTCTTTGTCCAAGTCCTTATAGGCTAAATTGAATATTTATCCTTAATACAAATTCCAACATAGATAGAAAAACAGATTGGTCAAGTATGAATCAAAAGCCCCTTTTAGATCAACAGATATTGAAGATGGGGTCATATTGGCTCACCGTCTGTTCAGCAGGGCCCCTGGTATCTACACTGAGAAAGATATTGAGAGAACAGAACAGGTGATTGAACAATATGTCCATTTCACCAAGGAAGATAATATTATGGAATTTTGGAGTAGCAAAATAAAAATATTTTATGCATGCAACAGTAAAAATGTTTATTCTAAATACAATTTGCATATATATGTAAATTTATAGAATGTAATGAAAGTAGAGCTGTTTAGAGAAAGAATTCATAAACTTGTTGTAGCCTAAACTGTTTCTCATTCTTAGGACCAATTTCACTTCAGTTATTGGTCGTATAGTTGATTAGTCTTACAGCTTCCTTCTGTCTCCCCATATTCAAAGTTTTCTTCTCTCAGTCTTTTGAGTTTTCTTCTCTCTCAGTCATTCGAAATGAGCTATTAGGTATATTTTTGATGATTTGCCTTTACTATAAAATAATAATGTAAAAGGAAGTAAAATTAACCTTATAAAAATCACTAGGCAATTTTTAGAAAAACTGGAGAACTTATATCTGTTAATGTTAAGCTCAATGAACTGAGATTCTCATTTCCAAAAATACTTCATATTCTTAGGACCCCCTCGATTTTCCCTTAACTTGTTTATTCCTCACCTAGTTGATAATATACTAAAATGTATAAGTTTAAATTACATATTTTTAGTTTTTGAAGTAACTCAAAATAAAAATTGAAGTATTTAGCATTTTTAAATTTTCAAGAATGCTTTCTCATTTAACTGAAATTTATCTAAAACCTAAGTTACATAAGGCTATTCAAATCAATCTCTGTCATTTATAAACATTTTAAAATTAGGTATTCTGGAATAGAAGTGATTTGTACAAAAATCATCATAGTGAGGGATCTGTGGATTGATTTCCCTGCTTAATTATGGCAAAATGTTAATAAAAATAAGTGATTATTACTTATATTTGATATTATTGTAATGTTTACAAAGACCTGAAAACTTGTTTTTATCTGGTCTTAATTAAACTCTGAATTAAAGACAAGAATTTTTATTTGCATCTGAAAAATGTGCACAGAAATGAATTGTCTTGCCTATACACACATAGCTATACAGATTCAAAACTTAGAGGTCGACCCTGACTAATTCAAATTCACCATTCTTTCTATTATACTACTCATTTAAAATAATCCAACCAGGATAATATTTTATCTCTAACAAGAACAGTAAAGATTGCTTTGGAAAGAAAATTATAATTTTCTTTTAAGCAATTTTTCTAAAAAATAACCCTGCAATGTAATTATGAAACATAAATATCCATAATTCCTTGGTGTATTCTTTTCAAGCCTACTTAGAATTTTACCCTGAACTCCCCCTTAATGATATCCATGAAAGGACTGAACACTGTAATCCTTTTATTTTCTCCATTTAATCCAAAGGCCAGAGACTTTACACTAAAATTCTATGATTTATAGATTACTTTCATATCTAGTGATAACTCTATTTTTAAGATTTTCATTCATTTTTTTGAAAACACTAAATAATTAGGTTCTATTTAATTTGGGCCGACCTGACTTGAGGTATGACTAAAATCTAACACTTAGGTCATTTTAAGTGCAGAAAAACAACAATCAAGATTAATGACTTTTAATAAAATGTTTCTTGAATAAAGCTACTAGATAAAATAATTTCATTGCCTATACTAACACAAAAGTTAAACATATTTGTAAAAATGAAAACATATTTGATTTCTCTAACTTTAGAGGCAAATATATCTGAAGCTAAAATATTTACCATAACAGTAGCTAACATGCAGAATGTTATCACTACATACATTAATTTTTTCAATCTTCACAACAACCACAGATGTGCAGTTATTTTCTGGTTTTACTGATTAAGAAACTGAGATACAGAGAGGTTAAAATATTTGTCTCATTGTATATGTATAGCTAGAAAGTGGTAGAGCTTATATTTGAACATAATCATTCTGGATACTCTACTTATTATCTTTCATTATTAGTATGTATAACGGACTTTTACTGGAAATAAGATGATCCTCAGGTATTTTCCTGCTAGCATTGTAATAAGTATAGATCAACTGGCTGGCACCTACTAGAACCTAACCAAATTATGCTCTACCTTGCAGGCAACATGCCCCTCATACTCCTTCTGTGAATTTCTAACAGTTTGAGCTTTCTTCCATTGTCACTCTCTGAGGACACCTTTATCTGACTATTCACAAGTACATCATTTGTCTTGGCTTTTCCTCAAACTGAAGGCTCCTCCTGGTTTTGGATGGCTTGCCTTTTCTAAACTGTACAAACAACTTAAACAAAACATAAAGATAAGAACCTTACAGACTATTGGCAAAAAAAAAAAAAAAAAAAAAAAAGAGAGAGAGAGAGAGAGAGACATAGTCACCATTCAGGTGAACTGTAAATCATTTTTGAGATTACAAATGGAGAATTTGTTTTTAAAAAATATCCTTAACCTTGTGGACAATAGACATTTCATAAGTAGGAATTTCAAACTTCCCATGACAGCTTAGAGAGAGTTAGTGTCTAGGTCATAGTATCATGACTTATAGTGGAACTGGCTTAGATGGGTCCAGTTTCTGGAAGAGAATCATCTCTTTAAACTTATGACTGACTTTTTGCTTTCAATCTCTGTAATATTAATGACTTCACTTTACAATCTAAGAATAGGTTGATATTTTGTTTTTACAATTTTGACCATTTTTCTAACTAGATAAAAAAATCAAAGTGACCTGACTAGCTAGCTAGTCAGTTAATCTTTTGCAAGTAGCCATTTTACAAACAATCAGAAAACCTATCTAAGTCTAAATTGACTCTTTGGAAGCTCATCCTGTGGTGCTAGTGGCTTGAACTAGAAAAGTAAAGTCTCCTTTTTGTTTCTTTATAAGTAGCTTATAAAAATAAAATTTAAGTTTGTTTAAACATTAGATTAGTCAAAATTCTAAGTGGCCAGCCATGTAGAAAAGTATAAGTTGTCCAGGCAGGAATGGTATGCTACTCTCTCTCCAACCTCCATAACACTGTCTATGGTAAGTGCAATAAATATTTGTTATTTGAAGTGTTAGAGCAGCAGTTCAATAGTATTTTTATGAAGAAAAAAACTGCTAGAAAAATGAGTGGTCTTATTTTCACAGAGATCACACTGGCAACATTATTATTTGATACTAAAGATTTTACTTTTTCACTTTCACATAAGCTCTAATGTACCCCCCCCAAAAAAGAAAGATTACATATATTATATGCTATATAATATATATAATCTTATATTCCACAAGTCATCAAACTTCATATTAAAATTATATTGCACATTTGAAATTTTCATCATTTCCTCAACTGTTGATGTTAAGAAATCTAAAAATGCTCTATGATCTGAAAGAAAAAAAACAAAGTTAACTGTGGACACGTTTACAAAATAACACTTTTTTACAGGAATTGTTTGACTAATTTAGTAGTTGTCTATTGAAAACGTAGAGTAACTCTGTCCTTTTCTCAATTACTGAGAGCCTCCAAGCAGAGATTATCAATTTATTGACATTTTAAAGCAGATAATTCTTTAAGTAGAAGATCTCTGTACTTTGTAGTGTAGGATGTTTAGCAGCACTCCTGGCCTCTTCCGACTAGTCACAAATAGCATCCTTACCCTAGAGTGGAGACAATCAAAAACATCTCCAGAGAATTCCAAATGTCCTCTAGGGGCAACATCATTGATTAAGAACCCCTTAGCTATACATAGCAGTTTAATCAAAACCAAAGGAAAATAATTTACTTTACTTTATTCTCATTTCAGTCTAGTTTCTCTATTATGGGAGCTTTAAAGGCATAAAGGAAATGCAAGCTTCACAATTATGACTGTAAAGCATAGGTATGCATTTGATAATGCAATGTTAGCAGGGATTCTCCATTGCTGCTTAATGCTTCGAGTTTTAACATTCTTCTCAGAGAATAAAAATTTATCATCATATCTACCTAGAACTCTGAGCTGTGGGTTTAGTTATTGGAGCTCCCCAACCTGGGTCAGAAACATTTTATTTGAACAGAAGAATCTATAGTTTGCCCAGCTCCAGAAGAAGCCATTAGTCTTACTAGCAGATGATTTTCTAGAACAAATGGATAAGGTTGCAGGATCTATATTCCTAATTGTTAATATTTTATGATAAGATTGAAGGGAAATATTTAGAATGTACTTGAACATCTCTGGGAATTTTTATTTTGGGTCTCTAAAGGTATTGACTATGAGGCTATTTCTAAAAGATGGATTTCTTTAAATACATGGTATAAGAAAACATTTGATTTTTTTTTTCTACAATGGAAAAGAAAAGCTTTATTAGAAGGGAAAGTATACTTTCAGTTGTAGAAGTAGGCCTCAGCAAGAGAAGTGTGGCTCAAAAGGCCAAAACATTTGTATATTTGTTGTCTTTCTAAACATCCATGTCACAGAGAGTTTCCTCTGGGAAACAGACTCTGAAACTGAGATTTTCATAAAGTAAGTTTATTGGAAAAGTGTTTTGGGAATTAACTATGAGGGAGAACAGGAGTAGAGTTGGGCAGGAGAAGAAATTGAATTGCAGTGCAATAACAACAAAGGCCTTAGCAAACCCTATGGGGAATTCTCAAGCAGGGATGGCCTCGCACAATCATCCTGTTATAAGACAGGAGAGTTGTCTTTTTTGCATCCCTCTGAACCAGTCATTGGATGTAAGCTGCCCTGGGAAGGGAGCATAGATTTAAGGGATGCAGATCTTTTGAACTGAGGACAATGTCTAGAGAGGGATTTAGTTAAGAGCTGTCAGCCATCAGTATTCTTGACAGCTGAGGTATTTGAGGGCCTCGGTCTTCACTAAGCATCTACTAAATCTCACATATCACTAAATAAAGAAAATCCTACATAACTACTTCCATAAATTTGTGGAAGTACTCAGTTGCTCTTCTAAAATAATCCTGGGCGGGCTCAGCATTTGTTCTGGAAGATTTATTGGATTTTTAATTTTTGAGACAAAAGATAGTTTTTAGGGCATTGGAATGATTCTGTTTCCTCTCCTACAATCTTTTGTCAATATCTGGAAACAAATCTAAGATTCCTGGTCTTACTTTGAAATTCAGAGAAAAAGGCTAGAAAGATCATTAAAAAGAGGCAAGATCTATCATCAAAATAAAACAACCGTCTTCTCATTATAGATCATAGTAGTGGTCTCACAATGTATATGAATAAAGAAAATTAGTCATTCATAGAAAATTAAATTATATTTTCCCAATTAACATAAATATTAATTAGGTAAACATTTTTTTTGCTGTAGTGAAAATGACATTGTATAAAGAGGAAAGTGAAAACTAGATATATGTTTTTAAATAACCAAATTTTTTATTATAACTTACTTTTTTCTATTAGCACACAGATTCAGACTATATATATACATATACATATACATATAAAATGTCTCACACAGAATGAATATTAATTATATTTTTCCTGCTTGTGGTGTCTGCTTTTAGAATGAAAGATCCATGAAATTTTGGAGACTAAGTAAAAATTCCAAATGACAACACACCCTACCTTTAAAAAAATCATATATATTTTTCAATTTTTAACAGCTTTATTGATAGACTTTAGCATGTACAAATTGTATATGTTTACAGTGTACAACATGGTTTAAAATATATGTATATATCATAAAAAATCACAGTGAAGCTAATTAGCATATCCATCACCTCTGCATAGTTACCAGTGTGTGTGTGTATGTGTGTGTGTTGTGAGAAGATTAATTTAAGCTTTATCTTTTTTGCAAATTTTAGTATATATGAGGCTGAAGGGAGCACCTTTTTGTGAATTTTAAATACACAATATAATATTGTTAACTATCATTGCAAAAATATAGAATAGCTCATGAATTTGCATGTCAGTCTTGCACAGTGATCATGCTAATCTCTGTATTGTTGCGATTTTAGTTCATGTGCAGCCAAAGTAAGCATGCAAAAAAATCTTATATTTAAAAAATACTCAGTCATCATAATCTGATTCATACCCACATTCATCAAAATAATCTGTGCCTATCACCATTTTAACTTGTTTTATGTATTACCATCATTTTTAATATCATAACATCCCCATTTTTGAATTCTAAAATATGAGTCCTCTTTTTAAGATGACTTTTTTTCTGAGTCCTAGCTTTACTGATAATGAATTTCAACAGCTATTATACGTGAAAGAAGGGAAATTCTCAGACAGGAAATCAAGAACAAAAATATGGGTGTGCCCGTGAGAGGAAGCAATAAAAATCTTACTTGTTCAGAACTTCCATTCCTCCAATCTACACGAACTTTAGGAATAATAATAATATATAGTATTATTATTTAGCCTATTTATTATTCCTTTTATCTATCTATCTACATATCTATCTATTATCTATTTAATCTCCTCTGGTCATTCTTAAAACTTCTGTACAGCAGATACACATAATGGCAATTGTATGATATTTTCTCTAAGTTAAAATTGTGGAGGACAATATGCAGAAAATATTGATGTTGTCTTTCTTGTATTATTCTTCTGCTGAGAAAAACAATGCAATGTAGAGAGAAAGAAAAGAAATACTTGAATCTAAAGGTAAGTAAAAAGTATGAAAAGTATAAAAGCAGCATTGGTACATATATAAATCACACCAAGCTTTCTTCTAATGGTATTAGAAGAAATTTGTCTGGGGTCAGGAGCAGGTGCTGGAAACAAGAAAGTCCTCTTTTCTTGAGCTTCCCCAAACTATCTAATTAAACTCTGGAGAGTAAACAAAGATTTTACTAATTTGTCTTCAGCAGGTTTCACACCAAAAATCTGTATGTTTGTTTCTTCCCTGTCTGGAGGGTAATCTGACGGCTTTTCTCCAACTGGCAATATCATCTCCTCTTAGTTATTTTTGGCCTAGTCCATCATATATTTACAATTATTTTTCATGGTCCACCTCTTTGAAATTTAGTGTAGCCATGTGGCTAACTTTAGTTAATATGAGAATCAGTGA
The DNA here is from genome assembly GCA_028627145.1 of Eidolon dupreanum. NCBI lineage: Eukaryota > Metazoa > Chordata > Mammalia > Chiroptera > Pteropodidae > Eidolon > Eidolon dupreanum. The sequence continues at coordinate 24,764,947 of CM053507.1, forward strand.
CAAATATCTACTTCTAGTAGAATCTTTAAGAGCTACTGTACAATTTGCCATGTAGCCTTTATTCCTGTTAGGAGACCAACGATTTTCCAGATAGCTGCTCTAGCAGCCTGAGTACTGGACTGAGGGAGACTAGAAGTGGAATGCCCTTATGACCCATGATGGATATGTAGCATGAATAAGATTTAAATTTATGTGATTTTAATCCACTAAAATTTGGGAAGGGGTATTTGTAAACACAACCTAATCTAGCTCTTCTTGTTTCATTTTATGGATACTAATGTACCCATGTTTTCTCAAAGTAAATCATACTAAACAGTAAGAAGTATTAACTTGATGCAGAAAGGATTAGATTCCAAGGGTGTATACAGACAAGGAACAGGGAACATCATGTGTCTCAAGGCCTACTGACTTCCCCTTTACTGCACTACACAAGACGCAAACCCTTACTAACTTTGTATACAGGGGAGAATTGGCAGAGTTTACTGATTTTATCTTCTTAAGAACTCTCTCTAGTATTCTACCCATTCCTTTTATTCTAGGATGAGCATTTCTCTCTACATAAATAATCAAACTTACATTTATTGAGACCTCTGTCAGACCTCAAGTTGCCTCAAATGAGTCTCATTTGTGTTCACACCTTTATGTTATCTCTTGTTGAGTGTGCAGGGGACTCGTCACTATTTTATAAGCAATACCATATAGCAAAGGGGGTAGGGTATTAGAACCTTAGGATTAGATCATGTGCTATGACTCCATCTTAGAAGACTGGTGCTAGATACTTTCCTTGCATACTGAAAGTGGTCAGCCAAGTCGAAAAAGCCCATGTGATAAGAAATTGTGGGCTGCCTCAGAATCTAAAGGCAGACTTCAGCTCACAGGCAGGTAGGAGCTGGAGCCTTCAATCATATAACTATAAGTGAATAAATTCTGTCAACAACTTAATAAGCTTGGAAGTGGATTCTTTTCCAGTCAGGTCTCCAAACGTGAATACAACCTAGCCAAAACCATGATGGCAACCTTGTAAGACCTTAAGTGGAGGATACAGTTGAACTGTACCTATACTCTTAACCCTTGAGAAATATGAGATAATAAATCTGTGTTGTTCTAAACTACTAAGTTTGTGATCACTCGTCAAACATTAAAAGAAAAAAAAAAACTAATAAAGGATCATACTCTAGCCTATAGCATTGTATTTCTCCTCTCTCTCTCTCTCTCTCTCTCTCTCTCTCTCTTTTTCTCTCTCTCTTTTCTCTTAAAAGAACTTTTAAAAGAGCTTATTTGAGCTGGGAGGATAAATTCTTTTCTCAGTTTGTTATAATCTGCTGGAGGTTGGGACACAGATGAATGGCCGTGAAAACAGGAGGGACTTCCACCTGGTCTATTGCTTGCTTTCCTCCAAAATGCCTACAATTTAAAATGCTCCCAATGAGAATTTAAAAATTAATCAATGCCCTTCTAATTAACATGACTTTTATTTTACTTTATCTGCAAAAGTATTTTTGCTTTTTCTGCTAGATTAGCATGAATACTTTTCTTCTTTTCCTAGCCTAAGGCTATCTAAATAGTGATGAAGACAAAGTGAGTTAGAAATGAGTAGCTATAACCAAAATGAGCATATAGGTAAAGGAGCAGCAAATTCAAGTAATTGAAAATCCCAAGAGAATAAAATAGAACATAAGTATAATTTCCTATTTTTCATAGAATCATAACAAGTATAGAAAATACAGATAATGATTACACTAATGGGAAAGGACTTCCACATTTAAAACACTGAGGAGGAATATTACAAGGAATGATGCATTAGGTAACTCAGGAGGATGTTCAATTCACAATTCAACAAAAAATTATTTAATTGACTTCTGAACGCCAGACACTGAGTTCCTAGTCATTGGTGGTGACCAAAGCAGAAGTAGGAATATGATATAGGACACACAAACTCCTGTCGCGCTCCTGGTTTCTGCATATTTCTAAATAATAAAGTAAAATCTATATTTTATAGATTTTTAGTGACTAATAACCCATACTATTAACTTCAACTAGTGGTTCTCATCCCTGGCTGAACATTAGAATCTCCTAGGAAAGTTTTCAAAGCTGCCATTCCAGGGATGCCATCCCGGCTAATTCAATCAGAATCTCTGGAGCTTGATCCTCAGCAGAGACACCTTTTAAACTTCCCCAGGGGGTAATAATGCACAGACAGTGTTGAGGAATCCTGCTTTAAACTGTTGATAGTGATTGCTAAATAGAATTTTACAGTGTATTTGTGGATTTTACCAATATGTTTTTACATTGTTTATTAATTCCCTTAAGTACACATACTTCCTGAGGAAAACTGAATGCTTTGCATTTTAAAAATTCGAAGACCTTGACTTGAAACTAGTGATAAATCCTGATTTAGAAATTTAAGGCATCAGATTTATGTTTTGTCATTTTTTAAATTTGTTTTTATTTTTTAACACATTTTCCTTATTATCTTAATTTATTTGTCTATACAGCAATTTTGCACCATCAAATCTAATTATTATAATTAAATAAAATCAGTTAATGTACGCCAGGTCTTATTTTATCTATACCATCATCTTTCAATATCACAAAAAATATGTAAAACAAAATATATCCAATAAAATAATCTTCAATCATGCTAAAATGTATTTGGTTCTTATGTAATATATTTTATATATTTTACATATATTTATTTATTGTTATAATAATGAAGAAAATATTGTACATACAATTTGATTTCATGATTATATAATATCTTTAATTGAGATGATATAAGATGTCTGATGATCAACATTTTAAATTGCTTCCTATAGGCAATTGTATCAAATATGTTAAAATTACAAATGAACTTTCCTCTGGTATTGCTTATGAAAAGACTGTTAATCTGATACTCCTTCATATAAATGAAATTTTAGGGATTCTCCTTCAACTTTGAAAATTTGTAATTTCAGGAAGACATGTTCAAATCGGGTTCATAATGCTTAGTCTTTTTTCTAAATTAAAATTTTTACTTATTTCCAACTCAGAGAAATACTTTCTTTTTTTCTTATTCTCCTCTATTCTCTCTGCTCTCTCCTTATGGATTGTTTTATTACACAGATATTATAGTTCCTGAAATTTTTTCATGTTTCTTATTATTTGTCTTTTAGTATTTATATATTAGCTTTTTTGTAAAAACATTTTGAGACATTTGAAAATACATGTTTGAGAATTTTAGAGACTATTTTTTCTCAAAAAACTGTCAGCCCCCTTTTCTAACTCATTAATTCAGTCTTGTTTTGTCTCTCTTTTTAAAGACGTTTTGTCCTTAGAAAGAATACTTGAATCTTCAATTATTCCAGTTTGAGGTATACACACGCACACACACACATATATGTCTATGGTAATTTGATCATTTTCTACGCATACAATATTATCCAGATTGGATTCTTATTGAAGCAGTTAATTAATTATACTTTTAAAAATCTTTTCCTCTAATAACTTATTATCTGTTCTACAATTTTGGGAGTTTACTATCTCTCTCCATTATGTTATTTTCCTCAAATATTTGGTGAGTCTTGTTTCACACATGTAGATTTTTTCTCATACTTATAGTCAGGCAGGGTTTGGGAATCAGAGCAGTCATGGTTGACTGGAACATATGTTGTCACCCAAAGGAAAATCAGTATATATTGGTGGCAAATAGAGCTCCATTACAGGAACATTCAGCTGGTAATAATATGTGGATGGTAGGAATGTGAGGTTAAGTTGTAGGATATTTGGGTAGCTTGACTTATGGTTGTCAATGTCCATAATTGTCTTAGCTTGACTAATGGTTGTCAAAGTCCATAACTGTCCTAGTCACCGTGTATCTGGGCACTTTTTCTATACCTGCAATATCTGTTTTGGCAAACTCCTCTGTTAGGGCCACTTCATTATCCAGAAAGAAAAACTCAGGTTAATAATTTTGCATTTTCATTCCTTCACCCATTGTTTTTGTGAAGACGCAGAGTAAATCTCTACTCTGCTGCTATGCTTTTACTCAAAGGCTTTGAAACATAGAGTCAGTGCTTCAGCCAGCATAAGCAAACACTTTTGCTGTCATCTACTCAGAATACACAAGAGAAGGGATGGGTTACACAAGAGCTAGATCTTTTAAAGACAGCATTTTAATTATTTTCATTAACATCCCAGGGCCTCCTTTTTGCTCACTGTATTTGTGCTTTTAGGCCTAGAATTGTTCTATTTTTCTCCTTGAACCTGAGATATTGGCTATCATATCACAGCCCTGATTTCTCTGTCCCTCTGAAAATGTTAAATTATAACATCTAGGTACATCTTAAAAAGGCTGTTTTATTTATGATACATCAGTTTATAATGTAAATATCATTATAAAATGATGTAATACAAGTGAAATTATAAAATGACATGTCATTTTATAATACAAATTATAATATAATATATAAAAATGACTTGTCATTTGATAACTGATGAACTCCCTCTTTAAAATACTTTGTGATTTTGATAGGAAGAGATTCATGTATTTACCCTACCACCTTGATCCAGTCTCCGTCCTTCCATTTACTAGCTCCATGCTTTTTATTTCTTTGTATAAGGATTGTACAATGACCTTTAGACCTTCCACATATAATTGGAAATTACAAATACTGGAGAACTCAATTAAAGCTGAGACTTAGTAAAACAATTTTATTAGAAGTAGCAGAATTAACATACCAGGGACAGTCATAATTCCTTCTAAAGATGTCTCAAATTTCAGATATTTTGAAAATCTATCAGTTAGTAGGGAAGGGTATTTGGGATGTGGTAAAAAGACTTGGACTCTGTCTTATATGAGTTATTTTAAATTTGATTTAAAATGGATCAATAAGAGTTTACTTAACTCAGCATTCAATTTTTTAGCGCCATTTATTACTCAATATTAAAAAAAAAAGATATTCATATTGCATAAGTTCCATGCTATTGCTAACAATGCTCTTCTTCATATTTTCCTTTCTCCAAAAATGCAAAGAAGTAACCAGCATGGTTATTTAATGTATAAAATGTATAGAAAATGGTTTTGTTTCTCTTGAAGACTATATAATTTTTAAAAGAAGGATTATTTCTTAGCTCAGATTATGCCTCATTGATCTATCAAGCAGATACTTTTGAGGTGGTCATGCTAGTCCCAGTTGACAGATTCAAATCTGAAAAGGTTAGGAGTAAGGCATACTATATCAAGTTAATTCTGCTTGGTAAACTTTATTGAGAACTTAATGCATATAAAGTATAATACTTAATGAAGAGAATTTCCATACAGAGGTGAACAATGAAGTAGATGTGAAGCTCGAGAGAGTGAGAACAATTAAAAAAATGATTCGGATTTAAAATAGAAATGTGTCTATACTTTAAATGTAGGACAAAAGAAGAGAAAGTGTGAAAAGATACAGAGCAAAATTGATTAAGTGTTAAGATTGCTACAAGAATCTTAGAGTCAAATGCAGTGGAAAGTCTGAACAGAATAAACCCTAAAAGAGATATTTGTGATTGATAAATTAATATTTTTTGAGAAACATTTTAGTAGGGCTGTTGGCAGGGACCACAGTAGGTGATGAAGTAAATTGTAAAATAGTCAAAGCATTAGACATAGAAGGGCAAGAAAGAGAAGAGTAGAGTTCAGGACAGAATGTCTTGGGTTCTCAGTAGTCAAGTGGAAGGAGTCACTAGAAGAGAAAAGAGAAACTTAAGGTACAAAGGGAAATCCTGAGAGGGTTGGGCAAAGATAAGACCAGTTGTTCTAGGAGCTGAAGTAAGTGTTTCTCTGAAACTGGAGAGACTAAAATAATTTAAAATACGGAGAAGTTTAAAGTCAAAAGTAGAAATATGAGAAAATTATTATTGGACAACATCTATGATTCTATTGATGTAGGAAACCAATACTGTAAGATAAAAGTGAGGGCTTCATTTGTTCCTTTAGTAAATAAACCATGCTTGAAGTTTATATAAATTAGGTACAGTGCTGACCATTGAGGATTTGTTGAAAAATGAAACATGCATGATTTCTTCTCCAGCACAGAAGCCAAATTAAAAGATAAGAAAACAGATCAATACCACAGCTACAAACAGAGATTATGTACTTTGAAAATGATATACAAAGTGGGGTGAGATAGAGAAAGACAGTTGAGAGAAGAGATCAAACTTTAAAACTGGTAGACTGAGAATTCATCTTTAAGCAGTTAAAATTTCAAATGAAACTTGAAGGATTAGATGAAACTAGCCAAGTAAAAAATAAGAGGAAAGTCATTTCAAATGAGAATACTAAAGATAAGAAAAAGTGTTCCAGTAGAAAGTTGTACAGCAAGTTGAAATAACTAAAATAATTTAATTTAAGACTAGTAATAAGTAAGCAAGTGATAACATGAGACATACTAAAACAAACAAACAAACAAACAAAAACATGTTGAGCAATTATAATGTTTAAAATTTGTTTGAATCCTGATTTTAAAAAATCAGCAAGAAAAATTGTAAGCCAACTGGGAAAATGTAATTCAAAATGGATATTTGAGAATACTACAGAATTATTGTTAATTTATTTAGGCATGACAATAGTATGGTGGATAAGTTTTTATTAAATTCATATTTTACAGATATACACTAAAATAAACATGAATGAAATAATCTGATGTTGAAAATTCTTAATGACAAAAACCAGTAGCAATGAAAGTAGGGATGTGGGGGATAGGCATACAAATGAAAAAAATTGATCACAAGTTGTTTGAAATTTTGCATTATAAAAAATTTTTAAAAACAAGTAAAAGATAAAAAAGATGAATGTACCCTAAGAATGCAGGGATTTGAAACTAATGTGGTTATAATAAAATGTTTAGATTTTTATGAATTTCATTGTATATTATCATCCCCCAAATACTATTATTAAACTTCAAATAACATGTTTACTTGGCATTTAAATGTGCAATGATAAGAAAAATAAACATTTGATACCTAACTTTAGTGTCTTAACTTGCCCAACCAACCTTTGCATTATAGCTAGTCTCCTTCAATCATTGACTTTGTTCTCCACATAGTCTTCCTTTTTATTTCTATTTAAATTTTGTATCTCAGGAAAAATCCCTCATATTTTCTATATGTACATATTATATATCTTTATATTTATTGATATTTGTAGATAGCATTAGATTCTATCTATGTGTTTATCATTTATCTGTTGATGCATCACTCACTCATCTCTATACTCTTTTTATTTATCTATAGTAATAAAAAAGAATTTAACCACCTAGAAGTGACTTGGGGTGGTTGTTTTATTACACTTCTATCAATAATAGACTATAAATCATATTATTTAAGGAAGATAAGTGGGACCATTTGGTTCAATCTCTCCATTTGGTAGAAGAGTAAAAGCAAGACTTAAAATAAATCCCTTGCTAATAGTCCTGTGGCTACTGAGTTGTTTTTTAAATATTATTTAACCTATTTTCTTTTTGTCTCAAGAATAAACACTAGTGGTGCTCATGGCTGAAGTGTTTATTCATAGATAACTCATGGATTACAATCCTGATCTTACCCCCAAAGTTTCCCACAAAAAATCTCACTATTATTATTATTTTCACAACACTATAGTATATTGATAATCTTTGGGGGAAAATGGCATCATTCTATTAATAGCATTCTGGTTTTAGTAGTGGTATTTCCATTTACAAAATATAGTAATTCTTGATCGCTGAAAATGTCAAATCCTAGAAAACGTAGCATTTCTTATGCATGATGTTAACATTGTTCTCCAACAGTTGTTAGCTGAAGATTCATTTGATGAATCTGATTTATGTGTACATTTCTGTTATATTAGGATTAGAGACAAGTTCTGTTTAGAAATAATTTCAAGAACAGCTTTTATATTTTATTTTCACATTGAAAACCATTCAGATGTACTTCAACCTCAAAGAGTATGTTTATGTAAAACTAAATTAACATTGGCAGCAAGCTGTGCTTTTTTTTCTAATCAGGGAATGGGTTAAAGTAACTTTTATGCCAGGGTAGAAGTCTTTAAGAAGAATATTTGAATGGTCCTTCAATTACAAGTAATATTTCAATAGCTAAAAACTCCAGAAAATTTAATATGGTAACTAAAGGTTTAGAATTGTTAAAAAAAAATATATTCTAAAAACAAATCTAACTTTGACATAAGATGGTGTTTACATAATAAAACATGTGGCAGGTAACATGTTAGACATTATGAATTTAACTATATACTAAATGAAAAAACACTAAATTAGGCTTAAACAATTGTCCTTTATTGAACCAAAAAATTATTCTCATTTAACTCTTCAGAGAGAACATAATTCAGCATCTAATGAGCCTAGATGCAAGCTCTGCCTCTGCCATCTGTCACTATATGAGTTTAAAAGATTTCTGTACTGATTGAACAAGACGAATATTACGTAATGTCTGGTATAAACAATATGCATTATAACTATTGCAAAAATTACTACTGTTGCTCTCACTATTATATTACCCACAACCTACTACATAGGTAGCTAAATAAACAAATTGCTGATATTAAACAAGTTTGCTTCTAGCACATGTTTTAGAAATGTTGGTTGGGCACAGATAATAGAGATCCTTGAATTCCAGCATAATTTACTTAAATTTGTATACAATAGACATTTAGAGTCCACAGGAGATTTTTTACAAAGTGAATAATTTTATGAATTTAATATTTTAGAAAACGTATCCAATCATATTAAGCAAGATTCAAAGAGACCCCATAAGAAGTTATTGGTATAGTCTAGGAGTGCTTTAATAATGAACAAGAAGAGCATTGAAAGAAAGCATGACTATGATGATTGAATTAAATATAAATATATAGAAATTAGTTGAACTAGAATTGTAGAAAAATGGTTAAAATAGTTTTACATGTCTTTGTAAGCAATAAATCTAGAAAGCCCATATCTATATTTTAGATATAAAATATTTAATTAGGTTTAGTCACCTTATTGACATATTTAAAAGAAGGAGCAGGTGTGCTTTCTTGGCTATAATTGATGTAGGTCTGGTCTCTTTACCAAGAACTTTCATGTCAGAAAAGTTTAATTTGTTCCTTAGGTATTATGGTTGGGTACAAATCCATGCTAAGTGATTCCGAATGAAAAAGAAATAATTTTTTGGAAATTTTTTTCTTAAATTATATATTGAAACCTGAAGTAAAGGCAGAAACACCCTCAAAGAAGTGATGCTGCCACATTCTTAACATGCTTAAATATGCTAAACACACACCTTCTCAAAAAGGGTGTAACTGGATATACACTTTCTTTTTATGGCTTCCCATAAGGAGTCATAATGGTAAGAAATGATGTATGGTCAAAGGTACATTAATTTCTTTAAAGAAATAATGAACTGTAAGTTGCCATAATATATTTGTTTTATAATGCTACCAAATTCACACTTCGTCAAAATAAAAATTAGTTTATAAAAACAATGAGCAATCCAATTATTCTGTCTCATGGAAAAAATTATTACTACAACAAAGAAATCAACAGTACTCTCATATTTTAGTCAAGTTAAATCTCTGCTCTTTACCTAACTAATTTCCTTGAGAGCTAACCCAAAGCTTTCTATACTCATTTCCTTTTGCTCTACCTCAATGAAGATAAAAGGATAGCTAGTCACTACCCACTAATTTTTTCAAAATATATTGAGAATTCACATAAATGTCTATAATTAAGTTTTATAATTTGCTTCATTAATAATTTATTTATCTTTCCCCCCAATTCATTAATAATCTTTGTCTATTATAGCTAAATTTTCCAAGAGCTCATATTTTCTAATATTAAAGCTAAAAATGCACATTAACTTAAGAAATAAATTAAGTATATTATTAATAAAATAATAACAAATAATTTATTTACTGCCCTTGACTCAATAAACATAAAGTAAATATTTATGTACTTTTAAAGAAAAATGACTTAATAGTAAGTCATTAATAGCATAAAACTTAAAACTTGTCATTGTAAAGGAACACAAAAAACATTTTATTGAAAAAATCTTAGAGATTAAAAATTCATAGAAAATATAATTGCTTTTCTCTATACTATCTGAAAAAATTATATACTAAAGTACAGCTAGAGCATTTCTAGAAATACAATATTTCATTTACTAAGATATGTATTGCTCAAAGAGACACATTAACTAAAACAAGCCTTTTTTGTAGCAACTATGAGGCTTTTTTTTAAATCATCATTTTACAGAAGAAGAAAGTGAATCATAGAAAAGTTGCAACTTATACATAGTCACATAACTAAGTGGAATCAGATTCCAAATTGTTAGTCTGTTTGATTCCAAAGTGGGTACCTAGAACCAAGCATTATGCTCATTAGATATTTAACTGTGGGGAGAAAATGAGAAAGATGACAACGCCTGGAAAATAAAGTGGGAGGGGGTTGAATTAAATTAGAAAACTAAAGTAAAAAAAAAATCCCCATAATTCCTTCCCAATATTTTATGCAGGTAATCCCTTTTCCTAGCATTCGTTTAAATGTGCTTTATATTCCACTGAAAAAGAAATTCTGAATCAGACTGCATGCAGCATGACTGGGAAATTACTTATACATTTTAAAGCAAGTGTGGCATTCATTAAAGTTCAAAAAAGTCTTGTACTTTAGTAATACGATAATAAATGATGAATTTTGCTCAACCCATTTCATAGTGGTTCTTTCTTGACCTCTTAACTTGTCAATAGGATTTTTTACAGAGATAGAAAATAACTATGAAAATTGTCCATTCAGCATACATTGTTTAACAAAGGTGATTTTTCTTTATAATAGGGACACATAATAACTACCAATAATTCTTGCTGTTATTACAATAATGATTAACAATTGTCACTATTATAACTACTAGTAGTTCTCACAGTGGCAGCCATCATGCTTATGATAAACATACATTTACATATCTTAAAGCAAATTAGACATAAAATTTATATTATTCTAGAGACATCTTAGCTAAGATAAATTTTAGTGAGTTATCATTTGATATTCATGATGTAAAAAATTTATAACAGCAAATGAATCAATTACTAGAATATTTGAATAACTAACTAGTTATGGAAATGATTAGTGTCCTTTTTATTTCCTGTGTTCTTTGACTTCTTGTTGAAAGAAAATTAAATTGTATTATCATTATGTGTTTTTCTCCCTCTCAGATTATAATACATACAAACTTGTGTGCAATAAATGTTTATTGAATAAATGACAACCAATAGATTAAATTATTATATTAAAAATTATAAACTGGTAAAAGAATGCTAATTTGGAACAAAAATCCCTGAATATAAATCTCTCCTATCACTTTTTAGTTATGATAGTTTGGAGAAACCACAGAAACTCTGATTCTCTAATTCTAATCTAACAAATGGGTTCACCAATGCTACATCTCAAGGTTACTATGAACATTAAAATAAGACAATACATGAAAAATTATTTTACTAACTTCAAAATTATGATTATGGATACAATATTTAGGTTCTTATTTAGATAATGCACAGAAATAATACAAGCTATTATATCACATTTTACAATCTTAATGACTATGAGTCAGTTTCTTCTGATACATACAAGACAGAGATGGCATGATACAATAAAAAACAGAATTAAATAATTTATACTTTGATCTGATTTTATCATTATAATTTATATCTTTTCAAATACCATTATCTCTGAAATCTAGATTCCTCATTTGTAAAAAAAAATGTAAGACCAGAATATTTCTGTATTTTCTCAATTCTGCTAGGCTTTTAAGTATTCTTTAGTGGGCATAGCAATATTAAGTTATGTAAAACATATTCATTTTATAAATGTGCATACATATTTGTGAATAAATTATATTGAGTCTTTATAACAATAAAATATGAATAAATCCAGATTTTTCTCCTTCAAAATATCTCTTTGAGAACAATGCATTTCTTTTTTTTTCTCTCTTTTCTTTCCTTTTTTTTTTTTTTGCTTAAAAGAGAAATTTATATTCTTACCATTCTGGTAGCTAAAAGTCCAAGATAAAGGTATCAGCAGGTTTGGTTTCTCTTAGAGGTGTTTCTCTTTGGCTTGCAGCTGTGCCCTTTACATGATCTTTTTTTCTGCAACCATTCATCCTGGTGTGTCTGCTCAAATTTCCTCTTTTTTAAAAAATTGAGATATACTTTACATATAACATTATATTAGTTTCAGGAGCACAATATAACAATGCAACATACAGTTGACCCTTGAAAAACACAAGTTTGAACTGCATAGCTCCAATATCTGCGTTTTTTTTTTTTTTCAACTCATCAGCCTTTCCTTGGGTTTCTCATTTGCAAATTCATTGAACCACGGATAAAAACCAGTATTTTCACATTCCCAACTGCTGATTCCCAACCTCAGATTCTCAACCTCACATCAACAATACTGCTTTCCATCCACGTTAGTTGCTTTTGTTGAAGCCACAAATGCAAAGGGCACCTATGGAGTCAAACATTATACTCAGATTTTTGACTGTGCCAACGTCAGTGCCCCAACCGCTCATGTTGTTCAAGGGTCAAAAATATGTATAGACTGTGAAGCTATCATCACAGTAGGTCTAGTTAACATCCATCACCACATAGTTACAATCTTTGTTCCTGAGATAGGAACTTTTAAGATCTACTCTCTATACATTTCTATGACTACTATTGCAATAGCTCAATGCTTTAACCTTTTACTACAGGGCACACTAAATGCCACCCCACATGGTACTCACTATGATGTTTATTATAGTTACGCTGTCAAATATATTGTCCTCAACATTTTTTAATGTCCCTTTTATGAGATAACATGCTCTCAGGACCAGGAAAAGTTTTGCTTGTTATGAGCAACTCACATTAATATTTAAGATAAAACACTGAATTACATCTAATCCTGTATTTCTGTTTCCTTTTGCTGCTAAGAATACCAGAGTCAAATATTAGTCTGTATTTAATAAATATTATAGGGACTTATGAAGTATATTTCTTAAAGCAAAACTTTCCTTAGTTTCTAGTTATTTTTTTTTCTTGCCTTCTTTTTTCCTTCCTCTTTTCCTTTCTCTCACTCTTTGTCCCCATCTCCTTCCATCCCTCCCCCATCTCTCCTTCTTTTTTCCTCCTGCCTCCCTTTCTTTCTTTTTTTTCTCTCTCTCATTTCTTTTCTTTTCCTCTCTTTTTTCTTTTCTTTTCTTTCTTTCTTTCTTTCTTTCTTTCTTTCTTTCTTTCTTTCTTTCTTTCTTCATTTTTCCTTTGTGTGTGTGTATATATACATATATATACATATGTATGTATGTATGTATGTATGTATATACACTGTAAATTCTTTCTTAGTTTCTACTTCTATTTATTCTTTTTATTTTATCTTTATTTGCATTAAGTGTGAAAACATGGTAAATTATTTCAGTAATATCTGCCAGTTACAACATTCAATCTTGGCTTTCATAAATCACATACAAAAATCTTTTAGTTATATTTTAGTCACTATTAATTTTAGATCAAAACAATGTGATTATGCTTAGCTACTAGTTTTATTAGACTTTTGGGGCATTTAACAACTTACCTCCTTCAACTGTAGAATATGTTACATATAATATGTCTACCTTTAGACTCTTCATTATCCCAGAAGTCTCCTTTTGCTGAATTATTGTCATTTAGAGCAATTATGGAGTCCAGTGGGATTCTGATGTTACAATAAAATCAATTTAAGCATGCAAATGATTAAAATATATTCATGGTAACAAGTATTTGCAGAAATAAAATTTTAAAATATCTACATTTGCTTATTTTTTATTTTTTATGATCATCCTTTATAATCAATTAATTAATTAATTATTTTTTTCCCCATGGTGACATTGGTTAACAGAATCCAGTAAGTTTCAGCTAAGCATTTTAACAGTAAGGCATATATATATATTTACACTGTGTGTTTATCTCCCAAAGTTAAATTTCTTTCTGTCACCACATATTTGACCCCCCCCCCATTACCCCATCTACCTTCCCTCTCTCCCCCCTCCCCCCCTACCCTCTGGTAACCACTAGTCTATTGTCCATGTCCATGAGTTTCTGTTTATTTATCCTATTCATTTGTTGCTTTAGGTTTATATCCTACATATAAGTGATATCATGTGGTTTTCAACTTGTTCTGTCTGGCTTATTTCACTTAACATGATTATCCTGAGGTCCATCCATATTGTCATAGCAGCATTATTCACAGTGGCCAGAACATGGAAGCACCTGAAGTGTCCTATGATAGATGATTAGATAAAGAAGCTGTGGTACATATATACAATGGAATATTACTCAGCCATAAGAAGAGATGAAAACTGCTTATTTTTTAGATGAAAGAATAAGCCTTTAAGTGAACAAAATAGTTATGTGGAGGAGAGAAATACAAATTAGAAAACAGAAGTTATGTTTCCCTGGTTATACTCTGTTTTGTAGATTTGGCATTTGAGGTATGAAAAATATTTCATAATTATAAAACAAAATTAAATCAAAGCTAACTGAATATAGTTGGGAAGTAAAATAAATTTGTGAGTACTTGACTTATTCTTGTAGAAGTGGTCTTGATACTCTGTCCTGTTTACATGGGACTTATAAAATAAGGGATAGAGATAAGTTGACATTGTATAGCAGAAGTGCAAATGGTGCCTTGATGTGTTAAAAAAAATTATTTTTAACTTCTTTTTTATTAAAATTTAAGTTTTCTTAAGTTTAGAAAGTTTTTGTAAAATATGCTGGATTTTAAGGCTAAAGAAATATATTTACTTAGAAAAATTATATCAGAAAAATAATATGTACTGTATCTAATTTAAACTATTGAAGAATATATTTTATTAACTTAAATTTAGTGCTGAGAATCCTATATTATTTTATTTAAAAATATAAATAAATAAAGTAGAATTCTAGTTTCATTATTTCCTTTTAAAAAATAAATGTAATTTGTAATTTTTAACCAAAAATGTATTATAATGCATTGAATTAAACATTTTTAGTATTATTTCAGCTCTTAAAAATCTAGTTTTAATTATTAAAATTATGTTCCCCATTCTATTACTCACCCTTTTAAATCTCCTTCCATTGTCTCTCACCTCTGTAGTGGAAAATACGACACTGAACTAAGAGTTAGGAAGAAAGAAAAAAAATCTTCTTCCTTTACTTGCACACTCAGGTTCTGCTCCACAGCTAAGAATCTCTTTTAATATTTTTATTGGTTGGAAAGCATTATAAATAATCACATAGTTGCATTGCTTCACCTTACACCAGCTATTACTAAATTTTGCTCTATAGAATATTCACTCATAAATCTTAAGTGTACTTTGATTCCTAAAGCCACCTATAACTAATGCATTGATGTAAAACAGCAGTTATGTATAGGAGTTACCTGAAAAAGTTTTTCCTAAATATATATGTTTGTGAAGATGCACAGAGTGCTTACTTTTGGAGATTTTCAGTACATATTGTCACGATGGCATATTAAATTAAAAGAGCTAAAAAAAAATCATCCCTCTGTAATGTCATTTCTATAATTCTTTGTTTTAGTATTTCTTTTATATGTTGGAAAATAGAACACTGTTTTATTCTAACATGTTGGTATTTGTGTGTATGTGTGTGTAAGATGTCGGTTTGTATGTGTGTTTGTTTTGTCTAAATTTTTGTTCTGCTATTCCTCAACATACCAGTTTTGAGGAATACTGAAATGACATTTAGTCCATAGTTGATACCACAATAATGCATAATCATAGACAAATATGCATGATGAAATAATAACTCAGATATTTTAAGAGTTTACCAGAAATTTATGAAGTTCGTTATTATTCTGTCTTGATGGTGGCTATAGAGTATTCAACTTCCCAAAAAGTATAATTCTCTCAAGATACCTTTGTTTAAATTAAAACATTTTACTTGCTATAAAGAATATTGCTTTTCAGACAAAACAGAACAAAAGAAAACAAAACAAATGCTCCATACTATACCTAGTTACCAAGGGAGAGCAATAGTCATTTAACTATCATTCTTCAAGCATCAATCATGCTTATATCTACTTTATTTGAGCATAAAATGTGATTATTTTAAACATTTTTGACAGTAATATGAAAAGTGTATTAAATATTACTTCTTTCTCTAGCTGAGGATGTGTAACATAGTTTTATAATTTTTTAATAATGCATTGCTAATTTTCAGACATTATTAGACAGTAGTATCCTCAGGGATAATTGAAATATAAGTACTATTAGGTGCAATAAAAATAATATTGGAAACAAGTATCTCTTGGCTGCTATGTTGTTATAAATATCTGCATTTTTAATTTAAATTATTTTAAATTAAATTTAACTAAGAATAATAAAGAAAAGCATCTTTAAATGAATGAGGTGTTAGGTTCCACCAGTTTTACCTGCCACAGGAGCAAGAAGAAGGGTAGGGATGGTACAGTACAAGAACAGAGCTTTTCAGCTATCTGTGTAAACCAAGATTGAAAAGACTTAGACGAAGATTTGAAATGCTCTCCTATACACAGGTCATATATACATATATACACTTTAATAGCTATTTAATAACTAATATGGTGTGAACACTGTCTAATGAGCATAAATGCCAGTCACAACACTAAAGCAGAATTCGAGAAATCTCCATGTATGTCCTTTGGTTGCATGGAGATCTGAGGTTCTTAGAATACAAGACAAAGGCAGCTGTGACTGTCAAGGGATTTGGGCTATTTGTGAAATAACAAGTGTTTGTGAGGATGTAGAGAAGTTAGAATCTTTGTAGAGTGTTAGTAGAAAGGAGAAATGGTACAGCTGCTATGAAAAACAGTATGTATGTTGCTCAAAAAACTAAAAATAGTACTATGTAATCCAGCAATCTCATTGCTGTGTATTTATCCCAAAGAATCAAAAATTGGATGTCAAAGATATTTGCATTCTCATATTCATTACAGTATTTTTCAAAATAGGCAAGAATTGGAAACAACTTAAATGTTCATGAATGGTTGAATAGATAAAGAAAGTGTGGTATATGCATACAATGAAATATTATTCAGCCTTAAAAATAAAAAAAAATCCTGCCATGGGCGAACTATATAATAAATGAAATAAGCCAGTGACAGAAGAACAGGACTATGTGATTCCACTTATATGGGGTATCTAAAGTAGTCTAACTCATAGAAGCAGAAAGTGGAATGGTGTTTGCCAGCAGCTGAAGGGAGTTAGAAATGAGAAGTTGCTGTTCAATAGGTATAAGAGTTTCAGTCATGCAAAATGAATGAATTCTAGATGGTTACGGTACAACAATGTACATTTAGTTAGCAATACAGTATTGTCTAGTACAGAGCTACATTTTTGTTAGAAAGATACATCTTATGTGTTCGTTACCACAATAAAAAAAAAAAAACAGAAGTGCAAAGGAAAAATGGAGTGTGGGAGGTGTTGCTAGATACTATTTAGATAATTCGTTTACCAGTATTATATTTAAAGGCAATACTACCACCCCTACCAGGCCATTATAAGGATAAGACAGGTTACCATGCAGTATGGATTTGTAATTCATTAACGTTATATAAGACTTTTAGAAAGACATATTAGAACAAGGTATTATTTTGTTTTGTTTTAAGGAATTATCTACAATTTTTATAAAACATCCTGATTAAGTCAGATTTGTTTGTGTATGGCTTTACATATTTCTTCAGTAAGCTCAAAGAGGAAAGAAACTTTTGTATTTTGTTCAATGTTCAATTCTAAATAAAATAGCATGTACACAAAACACAAAACAACCTTTTAGCTGACAGTTTATCTATAAAGTAACTCAACAAATTAGTGAAAAAAAGAAGTCGATTTATATATGCTACTTTGCCTACAGTGAGTCAGTAACATATTATAGGAAGGACAAGGGCTTTGTGTTCAGATAGACCTGGGGACATCTGGGCATACGTGATTCCTGGAAAATTTAGCTTCCTTGAGGCTCAGTAGAGATGATAACCTTTAGACAATCTTTCAGGTCACTGCTCCTACTACCTGGGAAGCAACACCCACACACAGATGAATCTAACAGTCACATGTGTAGTCTCTAAAACTGGTACTCTGACTACAATTGCTTGAACCACGGGGGAATCTCTATACTGCCCTGCATATTTAGGTTTGAGAATCATAGATTTTCAATAAATAAAGAACTTCTGGTTCTAAACTATTTTCTTTAACCACAAATGCTATTTTAGCTATTTTTTATAGTAGCAGCCAACTAAGATTGTATGCAGTCACCAGTAATAATGCTTACTTGGAACCCAACATTTGCTGAAGTGATGTGTTTTGTTTTTAGACTGAATTTTTTAAAGAAATGGTTATGCTTTTCTCATTCGATTTATCTTTTTCAACAGAAATTCTGTTTATAGTTTAGCCTCTATAAACTGTGCATTAATTATAGCAATACTAATAGTTGTAGAAAAAGCTTAGTTACTTAATTAGTTCCTTACTCATATTACATTCCAATATGATGTTTCTTTTCTGCCTTTTTTTATGGATCTTTTTCCTGTTCCTATAATATAAATGTTGGAATGTTCTCAGATGCAGCCGGGGGAAGCACTGATTTCTCAAATGATCTCTAAACATCATGGTTCTAAGGATTATCTATGCTCTGATGATTCCCAAGTATTACCTCTAGACCTCCTCTAGTTTCCAGATTCAAAAATCCAACTGCTTACTCCACCTCTCCACTTTGATATCTAAACTGCTACATTCCAAGTCTTTTACAACTCAATGGATGACATTGTTTCAGTTTCTCAGGTCAAATAAAACTCCAGAAACCTTCTTTGGTCATATAATTTATATCCAACTGTCAACAATTCCTTCCTTCTAGCTATACTTTCTTAAATATATCCAAGTTTCAGCCTCCTACTAACATCTTTATCCAATCAACTTTGTTTATTGCAATAGCAGCCTATCCACTCTACTACTTGCATCCTTTCTCCATTTAATTATTTCCTTTCATAGCTCTCAGATGTTACTTACCTGCCCACAATCAGTGCCTAGCCATTAATGTCAGAGTAAAAGTTAAAACCCTTAAAATGACTTTCACTAGCCAACACAACCCTCCCAACTTCCTTTATTTGTTACTTCATCTGCTGACATCCATCTTTACTAACTGAACAGGTCAAGATTGTCTCAATATTATTTTTGTTCTTTCTGGCCACTCTGAAAATTTCCTTCCTCAGATATTCAAAAGTCTCACTTTCTACAGATCACTGTACAGATGTCACATTACCAGAGAAACCTTCCCTGCCACTTTTAACTCTAGAAAAGGTGTGCTAATAGAAAAAGTGACTGAGTCATTTAAATCTGAGCCACAATCTGAAAAAGACCACAATTTCCTTTTATGCTACCGTCTCCAGTAAGCAATCCTAGAAGAAAGATTCAGCAGAGCGAATTAAGTGAAAAGCTACTCTTTAAATGTATGTAGCTCTTGGGGTATTGCCACGATATGAATTCTTATAACAGAGCAATAGTTTGAAAGAAAAAATGAAATACTAATGACTAAAGTCAAGATAAGGGAAATTATAGAATTTGGAAGTAACTTGTGAGGATAAGTAAATCATGTTGCCTTTTTGTGAACTTTCTAAATCTTCAGCTTTTTTTTCATAATGTGTACTCACCTGAGACTGTTTTATGAAGCCTTAATAAGGTTGAGTTATGCACATAAGCCACCTTAACTGAGTTTGGTCGTGTACATAGTCCAGAGAGTCTCATCACCACATTACTATCTCAAGTCTGTGTCCTTGGACACAGGAGAAGGCAAGTGAAGAACATGCTCCAAGGAGAGGGTAAAGGCTGAGAACCCCCAGCAGCCCAGGTTCAGCTCCAGGTCAGTTGGCTGTGTTCTCGATGACCTCCCTCAGCAAGTGAAGAATGCTACTTAGAAGTTAACATTATGTACAATAAGTACTGAAACAATCATTTCTAGTCTGAAAAGTGCAAAACCAATAATTGCAAATATATTTTAAGCTAAACACCATTAAATCTGATTCTTGATCTTAATATTTTAGTAGGGCACTGGAGCAAAGAGAAAACAAAGTGTAAAAAAAAAAGAGTAAAAAGATTGAAGAGAGTTTTTAAACACAAAATTCTTTATGTTGGAGATTGTTCCACGAGTCCAGTCCTGTTTTCTGACAACCATAACAGAGATTTGCATAATTAACAGTGTCCACAATAGAAAAAACTGCTACACAGAGTACCACAGCTATTCCTGGAACTAAGACCAGAGATGTCTTTTGTTGTTGTTGTTGTTTTTTCCCTATGGTCTCACAAAAAGAGAGCACATTAAAGAATATTTCGAAGCTAGGAATTAATAAAACAATGAAGTTCATAGGGATGTTTCTTATTTTACCTCTGTTTAGGTTGATGACATAATACCAAATATTTAGAATATTATCTATGAGTAGCCAAAATATAGTTTTAGGCATACTGATTTTCATGAAATGGTGTAATTCAGCTTTAAAGTATAGAATAATAGAGGGACTATACATATACTTCAATTATTTCTTCATAAGTTTTATTTTGCTCATATGAGAACAGATATAGTCTTTGCAGTGCATGTTATGTGTTCAAGGCTCAAATGAAATAGACCTTCAAATGAATATATAAGCTATATATATATTTATATATATATATAAATATATATATATATATATGAAGAATATATAAGCTATACCTGAATCTTAGCCTAGTACATCTGCTCACACATAAGTATAGTGTCTTTCACAGTGCAGAACAAGCAAATATTTCCTTCAAAACAGTTTGGGATCCTCTTCAGCTATGGAAAAACAAAGGGATGAAGCCCCCAAATTTTATGCCTTAGAGCATGGTGGCAATAATGACAACCAGAAAAAATTTTAAAAGCCTTACCAAATTATTTCATTGCTCATTAAAAAATATCTCAATAAATCATTCACAGAAATTTTTTAAAGTTACTATATAGCCATAATTCACTGAATCTTGAAGTTTTTAGTTATAATTCATTTAAGGGTACAGCAATATCATATTAGAATTTTATTTGTGTGTTTAAAATAGGTGATCAGAAAAGAATCTTTCTGTCAGTAATGAAATAGCATTATCTTGCTTATTAGTTAGCCCTATGTAAAATTTCAAGAAAAATTATACTCTATTATAGCAGGGGTTTTCAACCTCAGTACTAAATTGTATCCTGGGAACAAAATTACCCCTAGTTGAGAATCACTGTATTATCGCAATCTGTTTTTTGCAATAAAATGTTATAATTTAATTATAATTTTAATTATAGCAATTTAATTTCTTTCTAAAATTTATTTTCTATACTTATTCATAATATAAACCCAAAGAACATGTAGAGTCAATAAATGAATAGTGATTTAATGAAAAAGTAATCAGTAATATATGTCTTAACTGTTTCAGAAAATGTATTTTGTTTAAAAATTATTTTTAAAACCCTTTTTTCATCTTAAAGAGGGTAGATTATTATTCCTATTACTCTGTTAAGTTAGCATACCAATGTTAATTATAAATAAAAGATTTGACCCTCTGTTGAATAGACCCAAACTTCTATTAGTCTATTAAAATGAATTAAGGAAGGTAGAAATAATGTGTTTTTAGAAGTTTAAAAGAACAAAATAAAAGTGACAAGCTTACTTCTGAGCTCTTTTTCCCCCCAATATTTTGTCATTCTGAACTAAGGCCATCAGAATAATGGTCAAGTGAACACGTATGCTTATCTATTAATAGTTGGTATGATTATATTGCTCTGTTACCAAATCTATTGGTAGACAATGTAAACATTTTTATCAAAAGATTAAAATTTATGGCACCAAATAAGGTTGCCATAGGCAAGTCAGTCTAGAAAGTTTAGTTGTTATTTTCTTTGTGGTTTTTTCTTTATTCATTTTTTTAGTTATGTTTTAGGGTTGATTTACTAAAACAACTATAGTGAAAGCATACAAAATGCTTTTAATGGCTTTCCTTCCAATAAACAAAAAAATGTAGTCGAGTCTCATTTTGGGATTGTAAATGAATAAATAAAATCAATGTAGGAAAAATGTCTTTAAGAAAAATAACATTTTACTAAGAAAATATTGTATAATGAAAGTAAATAGTCAATTTAAATTCACTTTAGAATGAACTGGAAGAAAATAGAGTAATCCTTCTTTATTTAGAGTCTCAACCACTGAAGAATTCAAAAGTGAAGGAATGAAAAACTGAAAATTGACAGTTACAAAACAACGTAGCATATGGTAGACAGTCAATATTATTGTGATGGTTATTTCTAAAAAAAAAAATTCAAATAACTATTTTTTGCCGTATCATCTCAAGGTAGCTAGGTAGACCTGATATTTTCTAACAGGACCATGAATTAGTGTTTGTTGAGTAAAGGCAGATTGATCTAGTTTCCTTTTAAAATTTCTCCTTCAAGATCTGTACACAGAACTTGCATACTTTCATAATCACAGTTCAGCAATTTGTGGTGCCTGGGTTCTTTTAGCTATTAGTCTTTAGTATATGGTCCCAATTCTTAAATTTCTACATATGTAGAAAACTACCATCTCAGCCAGTGTCAAGAATGTTGACTCAGAAACGTGATTACATCATGAATGGTCTCCTGCATTAAATAATTGATTAACTCAAATGACATGAAATGTATCCAGTACTAAATAGTTACAGTGTCCAGTACTAAATAGTTACAGGTTTCTGGTATTAAGACAAATTTCTTAATATTAGGAAATTTACTTCATCTTTCAAAAACCAATGTAAAATCTCATTTATACAGGGTCTACTTTCTAAAAGTTTGACTAACTCTTTGAGTTAAAACATATTTAGAGGCTCTCTATAATTTTTAGGATAAAGCACAAAATTCATAGTCCCACATGTAAGACCCTTAATGATCTAACTTTCTAGCCATGTCTTCAATTACGGACCTACATGTCTTTTTCACTCCATTTATGCACATTTACATATATGTCTGTATGATAATTAATATTTTTATCATTTTGTAGTTTCATTTTATATGAGTTCAATGTAGATTTATAAAATACAATGTAGATATGTGAATAGAAAATACAAAAACACAGCAAAAATAGAAATTATAA
Source organism: Eidolon dupreanum (assembly GCA_028627145.1). Taxonomy (NCBI): domain Eukaryota; kingdom Metazoa; phylum Chordata; class Mammalia; order Chiroptera; family Pteropodidae; genus Eidolon; species Eidolon dupreanum. Next base: position 24,788,073 of record CM053507.1, read on the forward strand.
TAAAGAAGAAAACAAGGATGGAGACAAAGCAGAGTAGATATAAATCTAAAATTTACAGTGTTCTATGTCTCTACCTTTTATTAGATATACATTTTTTACAAACTTTTCTTTTACCAGCAAACTTGGAAAAGAATAACTTTGGAATAATATAAAAATGAAAATATATTAAATGTGCAGAAGAAATAATGTGCACAGAATCAGAAAAAAATACTCTTCCAGTGATTCATATAGAAGGAATAATGTTATATGGTGAAAAAAAGTTCTTTTCAGCATCCATGAAACAGACATTACTGCTTTCACAGGGTTTTTTTTCCTTATAATTGAATTCTGTTTGGGCTAATATTATTCACTAAAGCATATTTCAGAAGAGCTATTCTGAGAGATAAAGTAATGGCCTACCCGAACTTATCTGGTTCCCATAACATCTTATTTATCATACATTTTTGCAAATCTACAGTACTATATTATAGTTAGTGCCATCTTTGGTATCTCACTAGACCAAAGCTCCTTGAAGGAAGTCACAAGATCTTATCATACTTGGTACCACGGGGATTGCTACAGAGTTGGGAAAATGTTTAATAAGTTTTCAAAAGTTATAAACTGCTTAATATTTAATTTCTTAATATGCCAACTTTATAATCAAAATAGACTATGGGTTAAAGATAAGTCCTTAGTTAATTCAATAATTTGTTTCTAGATCATTTTAATAATGAGAACTTACTTCCTATGACTTGAATTTAAACTCCGAATTCACCAATCCAGGGAAAACTCTCTTTTCTTGATTAACAAGATATAACCTCTCTAGCATTCAAAGTCTAAACGAACCTTACATTGTGACTTAATCAAAAAGCTAGATTTGTTCTTATCATTTTAAGAGCCAGCATCTGGCCTTTACTATCAAAAGAAACTGTATAATTTTTTTTAGTCATTTGATCAATGAAATTTTTATCTTTGCTTATACTTTCTCTTTTCATTCTTCTAACTGCTAAAGATAATTTAGCTTCAGATTAAATATTTCATATTGGCTCTTTGTAACACTGAGGCATCAAGGAAAACCCCAATGGTCAGCCCAAGTCAGACCATCAAAAATATATCACATTTGTGAGCTTCAGTACATTTTTCTATATACTGTTTTCAATAATACATATAGTTCTTTTTATTCTGGTTTCATTGTTAATAGATAGATTAGATGACAGACAGATGATAGATAGATAGATAGATAGATAGATAGATAGATAGATAGATAGATAGACTGATGATAGATAGGTAGATTCCCTGACCTCCCAGTGAATTAGAAGGGTGTGTGCTATCTGTTGAAAGCAATGAACACAGAGATTAATTTTGGAACCCATATATGGATTTACATTTTATGTCTGTCATCCTAGTAAGGGATGGATACTATTAACTGTCACACAATGTCAATGTGCTTTCTCAGGGTTCATCTAGAGACAGTGTGACTAGTTGAAGTTGGTAGACTTTTCTGGTATTTTCACTGCAGCATCTTTGCCAGAGATATGTTTGCCTTAAGTATTGTTGCTGAAAGTATTTTTACCAGATAACTAATTAGCAGAAATCTCTATAAAATAAATAAATAAAATTCCAACAAATAAAAACATTAAAAAGAACATGAGTGAAATCATATGGTTCTTGATTTTTCTAATTTATTTCGCTTAGCATGATCACTCATGTGTGGGATATAAAACTGATAGCAACAAACAAACAAAACTAACAAAAACTCATAAGCATAGACAACAGTTTAGTGGTTACCATAGGGAAAGGGGTAGGAGAGATAAGAGTAAAGGAGCCAAATATATGGTGACAGGAGATTTGACTTGGTGATACACATATGATGTCTTATTGAATTGTACACTTGAAACCCATCTAATTTTATTAACCAATGTCATAAAAAATGTAATAAAAATATAATGAAACATGATAAAATTAATAATTAATAACAAAATAAAAAACTTTATTGAAAATACATGTAGATTCATGGCAATACTGCGCCAGTAACTGATTTTATTTTATGGATTATATGTAAGCACTTGTCTTCATTCTATGGGAAATGTAAGTTCAACTCTGTGCCCTCCAAAAGAACTGTTGGTTGCACTTTCTCCTTCCAATGTAGTGTGTTTTAGAGTAAGAAGCCAACTATTGGGGTAAATCATCATCATCTTGAATAAATATTTTGAAGGTACCACTACCACTTCCACAACTACTTGTCACTGTATAGATCACTATGAGGACTAGCTAGGATTTATATCTAACATAAAAATGGGAGCAACGGCAAGAATCTCATCAGTGGAGGAATGAAGCCAACCAGACAGCAACAACAAAAAACAGCAAAATGTCTATCAGTTGTTTTATCTTTTTTTTTTTTTTTGGCTAAATTGTTTTATGGACAATTAGTTATGCAGCAAAATGCTTACAGTAAAGATGTCTGTGACAAAGATGCTTACAGCCAAAGGACCCAATACAGATTAAATTGATTCTATCTGATTGAACTTTAAAATAGGGCAGAAAAGAACAATAAAATATGTCTTAGATACTAAGTTCATTTTATGTTTAAAAATATTTCTATCAGTTTTATAAATTTATTATGGAAGAGGAGATTATTGCATCACCTAACTTTCCTTTATCTTACCTGCTTAATAATAAGCTTTTGGTTATCTCAATATTACTTTTTCCTACTCCTATTATTATTATTCTTTGGCTCCTTACCTTGCTTTAATTTTTTCTTAATGCTGTTACAATCTTATCTTTTATTTTATATTATTTGTATATTTATTTATTTTCTGTCTTTCCTTCTTAGAATGTAAGTTCCATGATGACAGGGATTTGTCTTCCTCCTTGCTTTATCTTGAACACTAAGCAATACTTGGAATAACAATCAAAAAATATTTTGTTAAAGGAATAAATATAGCTCACTGATGAAACCAAACCCTTACATGATTTATATTTCCTTTTTACCTTAACATTTTTTTCTGGAATATAACATACTCTCACTTTTTTCTGAAGTCGATAATGCTTTTTTCTTCCCATTTCTTAATTTATTAGGTATTTATCATGTATTCTTCCCGAACTCTCTAATAGAACTACAAAAGCTCATTCAATAAAAAATTTTCATATGGTTGAATGCATCGGGTAATCTCTTTTATTTTTTTACAGTGTCCAAAGTGATGTCTCTAGTCACATCTTTGTCTAACCTGGTTTTTCAGTAGGCCAGACAGGTAGCTGTTGCCCTAGTCTTAATAGGAAATTTTCTTTGTCTATTCCATGTGTCATATCCCTTCTTTCCATGATACCATACACATTCTTCTTTATTTCCTTGTTTCGTAGAGGACATACTCCATTTCTTCCTGGAAAATAACCATGGTAAATGTGGCAGACATACTTTAGGGTAGTTCCCGATGATCCTCATCTATTGGTATTCATGCCTTTGAATAATCAATCAACTCTTAACTGTGGGCAGACCTGTGACTAGCTTATAACCAATCAATGGATTACAGAAAATATATAGGATAGGATAAACATTATTATATTTAATTGAAGCATCAACTTGCTGAAGTGTCTCTCTTTCCTTTTTCATGTGATGAAGTAAGTAGCCATGTTGGGGAAGCCCATGTGGCAAGGAACTATAGGAAACCTCTAGGAACTCTGGACAGCTTCTAGGAACTGAGATCAAACTCTGACAGAAAGTCAGAAGAAAACAAACAAACAAACAAACAAACAAACACCATATACCTCTTAATCCTCCAACTGAGGGGACTAAATGCTGCCAACAACCACATGACTGAGAAAGTAGATCCTTTCCTAGCTCAACTTCCAGATGAGAACTAACCCCTGGCCAACTCCTTAACTGCAGGCTTGTGAGACCCTGAGAATATGTAGTTCAGCTTTGCTTGAACTTCTGACCCATACTAACTGTGAGATAATTAAGGTGTTTTGTTGTAAACTGCTGAGTTTTTGGTAATTTGTCACTAGGCCTAGAAAATTAATAGAGTAAGTAACTTTGTGAGTCCAAATGTGTCTGAAAAAAATTTTCTACTTGAACATTTAATTTTGGCTAAGCTTAAATTCTATAAAATAATTTTCTTTGAGAATTTTGAATAAATTTCTTTATTGTCTTTTTTTCTCCATTGTCTTTTATCATTTATTATTGTTGAAAAATAAAATTCTACTCTAATATCAAGTACTAAATTTATATTTTCTTAAGTCTACTAAATCTGTAATAATCTGCTTATTTACTTTACATCTTCCAAAAAATAATTTTGTACCTCTCTTCCGGTATTGTGTCCTGTTTGACCTATTCTGTGATTTAAAAATTTCAAACTTTATTGTTTGAGATTAGAGTGAAAAAAAGTACGTTATATAATTCCTCTCTTAAGCTAGCTGTTTTAGATACTGCTTTTAGATATTTTTTGCCCTATCTGGGTCCCATCAGGTGATATCAATAACTTTATTTTACTTACCAATTCACACAGACATTTCTTAAGAACATGAGAAAGTCAGAAGTTTCCTTTTCAGGAGATAAGAAGAAAATTTTAATGCCACAGGTTTATTATCATCACTTATAATCTGAGTTCTTTTTTCCTTGATGTCTCTGATATTAGCCACCTGTACACTCTCGTGTTTCCTTTTTTAAACATTACTTTGAATGTGTCTTCCTTTCCCAGTAAGAACAATGTAGGTATACAAGAATAAAGAACCTTATAAAATCAGGTAGAAAACACTGGAGCACTCTGAGAAGAACACATTCCTCTGGAAGTTCCTAAGAGCCACTTTACAATAACAGGCATACTTCTGAATTTCAGTGTAATTCATAATGTACGAAATTCGAAGATGTCAGCAGGAAGAGATTTTACAGTTGTTTATTCTGTTAATAAAGATAACACAATAATTTATTTCTGAAAATCTTGAAAATTTGAATATTTGATCCAGGTGTTCATATTAAGTGGAATAATGTTATGTGTACCCTAAATGAAAATGTTAGACAATTCAAGAAATATTATACATAGATTGATGCAATTACAGAAATTATAATTAATTTGTTTTTAATTAATTTGTTTTGTGCATGCTCTGAAGGTGATCATATCAGGACAAAATTAAGGTAAAGACATTTACCCTTTGGTGCCAGAAAGTTATTGGGGGAGAATTGATAGAGTATAGGTAGAAGTGAGCCATAAATAATTCACATATATAAAGTCCAGAGTTACTTATATCTACTTTATAAATATTAAATTGATCATGAGATTTGAGAAAATAAATTAACATTATTCTAAGTGGTTCTAGGATTGTTATTGAGTTTTTGGTCTACTTCTCATAAATTATTTTTTATGGCTGAATCATAAATCCCTAATTTTAATAAAGCTTGAGTTTTGGGGGTTTTTTTTACATAAAATATATTTTGAATGCTCAGCAATCATACTATTTTTAAACCTGAATCACAATTTGTATAATGTATAAAAATTGATACAATATGTTTTAGACCCCTGGAAATAACTATTGTTTATTAAAATTTGGTAGTCAGTATCCCACCACCTCTAATTGGTAAGTTTTAGTTTCATTTATGTTCATTCTCGTGATCAACTTTCCTCATGTCAGAATTTTTAAATTAGTGAGCCAGGACTAAATATATGACTCACATTCCTGATTCATTTTATCTAAACTTTTAAATAACGCTTAAATACTTTACTTTTTTTTTATGTTCCATTCTTTATCAGAGCATTCTACCACTTCTCTTCCCCAAACATCATCAGCTCCCTATCATTAAAGCTGCAGATAATTGCTACTATCTGCAAAAGCCATGTTTTACTAGTTTTTAAGAGAATTTCATTTGTGGTTATATTTGATTTTCACTGCTGTGACTTTGTACTATTTACTACATATATGTGTAGATGTCATTGGTTCTTCTATACTCTTTCTCATCAAGTATATTGCTGTTTAATTTCTTTCTATTATCAAAAACATTTCTGAATATCCTCCCCAATAATGAGCAGACTGTTTAAATTATTAAAATAAAAGTGTATATAAATAAATCTTTTCATTTTCAGAATTTTCAAGTAGTAAGAAAACACAAAAGATAATTTTAAGCTATGTATACTATATATCTCAAAGTTTTTCATTTTATGTTTATATTGAGTAAAGTATATTAGCACTCTCCTAAATTTTTAGTATATGAACTTGCTGAATTCTAACAATGCTAAAAGATATGGACATAAGCAAATACTTTGCAATCAATGAAAAAGAAGATCAAGGAACTTAGTAGAATCTGACTTTATCCTGCACACTTTTGTCTCGTTTCATAGGCAAATCTAGAACACGGACTCATGCAAAACATAGTTTAACTGTTACTGTAGTGCTGTTACTTTTGGTACACAATGAATGCAATTTATAAAGAATTTGCGCAGAATATCATTCTGGAAACTATTTTTTACCCCCTTCTTTTTGATACTAGTATTCTCTTTTTAAAATCTAAAACTGCTTGGATTTAAAGGCTTTTCTTAATTCGTTCCCATATTATTTAAACAATCATTGCTCAACTATCACAATATGTACTCTCTACTCTATCAAGGCCAGTTTCTAGACACACCCACAAGCATACTATAGTGAATACCTGATACTTTATGCCTCCTCATCTTCCTTTCCATTTGAGAACTTCATTTTCTTATTCAAGTTGTCATCTCATGGTCCTGGGTTCCCAAGGAGTGGGCTGGCCACCTGATAAACAGATTAGCCAATCAGTAAACCTATTCACCTGGTCACACTTACTGATTCAGGGATGGCTGAGCTAAGTGGAATAAATCAATCATCTCCCAAAATTTCAGATGCCATTAAAAAAAAAAGTACTCTTTCCTTTCTGAGATTATTAACCATAGGGATAATAAAAGCCTAAAGACAGAGAGAGTTTATGTTTACTATCACACATAGAAAGCTTAACTGAAATAAAGTTAAGAAAAATAGGAAATTTCTTTGGTCTTAGGAGATAGTGGAAAAAGTATTCAATACTGTTGCCTCTGCCAGCCACTTTGTGTAATAGCCAATTATGCTCTGATTCATGTGATAGCATGCAAAATGAAAAGAACCTCAGGGGAGTATATGAAATATATCTTGGAAACAGAGACTCAGAGTTCAGCTATAGAAAATATAAATAATTAGTCTGAACATTCTATATATAATGTTTATCATCTATAAGTGTTTATTTTATTATTATGGAGCACTTTTTAAAAAAAGAAATAACAATGGCTCAAAATGCTTGTTCACTGAAAAATACTATTCTATGATTTTTGAAGAATCTAAATTTGCCAAATATTCAATGAAATCATGAATAAAGAAAATTTATTTAAAATGTATGGTTTGCAAAAAATATTTACTAAAGAAAAGCACTCTGAGTGGTAGAAAAATTAATGTCTGTGAAAATATTTGAACTAAAATATTTATACATATCAATGTAAAATAATAGAATTAGAAATATCCTTCAATTAATAAAATTGGTTTTGGGTTTACAAAGGTCCTTGGAAATAGTACTGAGAGTACTTTATTAATTAAAAATATTCTCTACAAAAGAGTCCATGAAAGGTGTGAACAACCTCAGATCCAGACAATAATATATAACATTGAAAAAGACAGTAGGAAATTTTAGGAAGAGGAGAATAATGAGGCTTTGATGATTAAATTTATGTGTCAACTTGGCTAGGCTACCATGTCCAGTTGTTTGGTCAAACACTTAACAATGACATTGAGGCTTTATACTTTTAGGCTAGATGTCACTGTGAAGATATTTTCTATAAATGTAGAAGATATTTTGTGAAGATATATATGTGACTAACTGTGCTGATGGCTAAAGGGACAGATGACATGTATTACCAGACTGAGCTTCCTTCAGATGCCTTCATACTATGAAAGGCTCCAAAACTTAGATGTAAAATTAGAGAAGGAAGAAACTGAATTTGCTTTAGACTACTGTTTTCAACTGCCAGCCAAATTTAAGACCCAAAACAGAAATTAAACTAACTTAGAGATAAAGCATTTTTCTATGTTTACATATATTTATAGACGGAATTTATGTAAAAACTGTATGTTCACGTCAACACCCATTCATGATACAAACACTGACATAGTAGTAATGAGATGACCTTCAACTTTTTAAGAAACATCTAAAAGAAAACAACCTAAGAATAACATCATATTTAATGAGGAGAAAATAAATGTTTTTCTACTAAGATTACTGAAAAAAACAAGGACACCCTCTCTTATTACTGTTATTTAACACAATGCTAGAACTCCCAGCTAATGCAATAAGACAAGAAAAACAAATTGAGGCACACAGATTGTGAAGGAAAACCAACATTTTTGTTAGCAGATATAATATTTATACAGAAAACATCAAAAAATCATCACAGCCTAATTGAACTAATAAACAATTATAGCAAAGTTGTAGAATACAAGTTTAATATACAAGTCAATTGCCTTCCTATATACCAGCAATGAAAAATTGGAATTTGAAATTAAAAACACAATATTATTTACCTTAGCACACAAAAAATAGAATATTTAGGTATATATTAACAAAATATGCAAAGATATATGAGAAGCACAAAACTCTCAAAAGGAATTTAAAAAATGTAAATAAATGAAGACATATTCCATGTTCACGAATGAGTAGATTCAATATTATTAAAATGTAGGTTCTTCCTAACCGAATCTATTGGTGCAACACAATTTCAAAATAAAAATACCAGCAAGTTATTTTGTGGATATCAACAAACCGATTCTGAAATTTACATGGAGTTGCAAAAGACTCAAAATAAACAACACAATATTGATGAGAAGAATAAAGTCAGAGGATAGAAACTATCCAACTTAAAGTGTTATTATTAAGCTCCAGCAATCAAGAGAATGTGGTAATGATGAAAGAAGAGGTTCATCTAAATTTAATATGCAAAATATAAAACCTCTGAAAGATGATATTGGTGAAATTCTAAGTGAAGTTAGAATTGGATATTTTTATAAAAAATACCAAAAGCACAATCTGCAGAAGAAAAAATTAACAAGTTGAACTTAATTCAAATTAAAAAGTCTGCTTTGCAAAAGATACTGTTAAGAGAAAGAAAACAATATGCCACATATTGAGAAGAAATCTTTACAAAACACAAATCTGATAAAAGACTAGTATTAAAATATACAAATAATTTTTACAATTCAACAATAAGAAAGCAAACCATCCAATTAATTTTTTAAACTCTGTGCAGATACCTCACCAAAGAAGATGTACAGTTAGCAACAAGTATATGGAAAGGTACTCAAAATAATATGTCATTAAGGAATTGCAAATTAAAACAACGCTGAGATATCAACACGCAAGTAGTAAAATGGCCAAAAGCCACAGCACTGTCCAAAGCAAAAGCTGCTGACGATGTGAGGTAACAGAAACCCTCATTCAATATTGGTAGGATACTAGTGGTACGATCATTTTGGAAGACAGTTTGGCAGTTTCTTATAAAACTAAACATACTATTTCCTTATGGTCCAGAAACCATGCTCCTTTTAACTCAAATAAGTTGAAAGCTTATAACATTCAAAAACCTGCACACAATATTTATAGCAGCTTTATTCATAATTGCCAAAGCAAACACGATGTCTTCAACAAGTGAAAAAATCTGTGATAAATTCATACAATGAAATATTATTTAGCAATAAAAGTAAATAGGTCTTGAAGCCATGAAAAGGCATGTAATCTTAAATGCATTTTGCTAAGCGAAAGAAGCCAATCTGGAAAAGCTACATACTGTATAATTTCAACTATACAACATTCTGGAAAAGGCAAAACTGTGGAGAATATGAAAAGATCAAAGACTTCTGGGGAGTCAGAAGGAGGAAAGGAAAAGAACACTAGGTGGGTTACAGAGGGAAGGGGGTTAGGGCTGTGACCTATTATGTAATGGCGGATACTGTAGTGGTAGGTACATGTCATTATACATTTGTCAAAAAACATGGAATATATAACACAAAGAGCAAGCCCTAATGTGAACTATGGACTTAATTAATAATAATATGTCAATATTGCTTCATTGGTTCTAACAAATCTGCCATACTAATACAAAATTTAATAATAGGAGGAATATTGGGAGGAGGGGTATGTGGAAACTATTTTCCACTCAAAGAGCTTTTCTGTAAATCTAAAAGTGATGTAAAAAATAAAGCCCATTAATTTAAAAAAGGCCATAAGGGTATTTTATGAGCCCCTTATGCAAATAAAGTGGAAAATATTTTTTAATGTATTTTCTGTTTAAAAATGTGTCCAGAGCACAATGTGTATTCATAAGTGAAGAAATAACCAGAGGGAGGATAAAGAAGTGAGAAGAAGGAGACCAAACTGAGAAGAGCCTTTCAAATTCTGCTAACATTTATAATTTAGATAGAAACAATTAATAATCTGTTAAATATTTTAAGGAATAGAATTATAGTATCAGAATACTGTGCTTATGACATGTATCATAAAATTATATGTAATTACCATTGTAAATTTTTCAGTAATGATACATATGTAAACTGGTGTAGAACTACTTTAGTCATGATATAATTATATTTTTAACTTTTTTGAAGTTACATAAAAAAATCTTTCCCTTCTTCCTATTGTCTCACCCCTTAACAAAGGGGAAAAAGATTTTCAAGGAATATACTAAAAGAACTTTGGAAAGAAACAATTTTTGATATTTTGACTAAACCAGCAGGCCCCAATTCCTTTCCTTTTAGTATTTACCTCCCAGTCCTCAACTGCCCACTGCCAGATTCCTACAGCCGAAGGTACATGATTCCTTTTTCTGCTTTTCACTAGCATAATGTATATTAAACAAAAGAAGTCATGTACAAAACTATGGGAAACTATCTTATAAATGATAAAAGATATAAATATGATCCAGTTCAGAAAATGTGTTTCTTATCTGCTTTCCAAAAAGTTAAAATGCATTAATTTTTGTCTACCAGGAAACTAAAAAGAAAAAATAGGATAAATGTTTGCAGGTTACTCCACTGAGATGAATTTCTGGTTCATTATAAGTAGTTACTGAGGATAATGAGAGATTCCTTGTGTGCTAAGTGAAACTCATGTCACTGGTACAGCTAGGTATTTGCATAAACAATTCAGATATTGTGCCCTGCCTCAACCTATAATAGGAAGAAGAAATATTTCAACATTCCTAGCTTTAGTACAATGCTGAACATAGTAGGCCCTCATAATACTTTCTGGTTACTGAATAATATTATAAGAATAAAACATCTAGACAACAATAATTAAGAAACATATTAGTAATTAACATATCATTTACTTATTGCGTTATCATCTATGATTTATGGCAGCTACTAAAAGCCACAGATTCCCAGATTATGTCTTCAAAATAATTAAAAAATCTAATTAAAGCCTGTGAGCTAGATGGCGAATATAGGCATGGAAAGAATGGTGAGGATACTAAAATAACTTGTCACAGATTTATTGTCACAGTGCCTATTCACTTCCTCTTTAAAATATGTTATATTAGTTTCCTAGGGTTACTGTAATAAGGTAACACAAATAAGTAGCTTAGAACAACAGAAATGTATTGTCTCACACTTCTGGAGGCTAGAAGTCCAAGATCAAATATTGATAGGATTAGCTCCTTCTGAGGGCTGTGAAGGTCTGTTCCATGTCTCTCTCCTAGCTTCTGGTCATTTGCTGAGAATCTTTTGTTATTCTTTGGCTTGTAGTTGCATCTCTTCAATATTTGCCTTTATCTTCACATCACGTTCATCCTATCTTCACATAGTCTTCCTGCTGTGAATATTTGCGTCATGTCCAAATTTCTCCCCTTTTAAAAAAATATATTATTTATTTATTTATTTATTTATTTTTATTTTTAATTTTTCTTTTAATGGTGACTGGTTAACGAAATCCAATGTTTCAGCTGTACACTTTAACAGTAAGGCATGTATATATTTACACTGCATGTTTACCTCTCATAGTTAGATTTCTTTCTGTCACCACATATTTAACCTTCTTTACCCCATCTACTTCTCCCCTCCTCCCATCCCTTACCCTCTGGTAACCATTAGCCTATAGTCCATGTCCATGAGTCTTTATTTGTTTGTCCTATTCATTTGTTGCTTTTATGTTAATATCCCACATATAAGTGATATCATGTGGTTTTCAACTTTTTCTGCCTGGCTTATTTTGCTTAGCATGATTATCTCAAGGTTCATCCATGTTGTTACAAATGGTAGTATTTCATCTCTTCTTATGGCTGAGTAATATTCCATTGTATGCATGTACCATAGCTTCTTTAGCCAATCATCTATCATAGGGCACTTTGGTTGCTTCCATGTCCTGGCCACACTAGTCATTAGAATAGGGTCTACCCTAATGAACTTATTTTGGCTTGGTTACCTCTGTATAGATTATATTTCCAAGTAAGATCACAATGTAAGATACTGTGACATATCATTTTTAGGGGGATACACTTCAATCTATAATAATATCATTTACAGCATCTTTACATCTGAAAAAAGCAAGCCTAAAAGAGTCCAAAAGAGTAGAATAGGCACTTAATCTATAGCCCATAGAATACATGCTCTCTTTGCTCCTGACTAACTGAACTACATCAAGAACACAAACTGGCGAAGTGTCACTGATGGTACCACTGTCTTCCCAGTTATGAAGCCACACAAGAAAATCACAAAAACATCGACTGAGCCAGCTCTTCTCCACTGATCCTGTTTTTTTTTTTTATGCCGGGCTCTAGGCAATTGATCATCTTTAACGCTGCAAGTCTTCATAGTAAATCTCACTCTTACAAGGTTAAAAGTAGTATAACTATGTCAAAATGGTTTATAAAATTCAAAACATCCAGATATGATTAATCTCAGAACTAGTAGGCTCTATTCTCAAGCACAATAATAAGTGTAAGTTTAAAGTGCTAAAATTTAAGTGCACAGTTTTGAGATCTTTAAAAAGAAGAAAGGTGGCCACTGTGTCCATGATGATTCAGAAAATTCAGTTTGTGTAGCCACAAGTTAGTACTACCTTGGTGAACCAGCCAGCACCAGAACCTGCCCAGCAGTCTTGCAAATTCAGGAGAATAATTTTTATCAAGTTACCAAGAATGATTTATTTTTCTTGAGCAGTCTGAAGAGTCAAAGTTATAGCCTTTTTTAAATAATTCAAATCAACTTGTTGAAATTCAAGCCAGATATGCAAATATACATATCTGAAATGAAATGACATAAAAATTTTCATTTGCATTCGTGGTTTGGACAATTCATGAATGGCTTGGGAAGTCTAGGGCATAGTAATGTGCAACTTTGTAGAGGAACTAATTTCAATCATTCATATGCCGTAAGTCTTATAAGTGGAAGGGGGGAATTTATCTGGGAATTGAACCTAACTTACTACACAACTTCAAAAAATTTATGTGGTTTTTCTCTTTTCCACTTGAGTCTGCTCCTTTAATGTAGGCTGAAGGATGTTACTTAATTTTTTTTGTTGATCGTGTCTATGTATAAAATTTGGAAATTTAAATCCTGAGAAAGGGCTTACAGATTTTTGGTTCCTATTAAATATAAGAATTAAATAATTATCTCTCTGAAAATAACCAAAACAAAACAAAACTGTGCAGCACTAGGAAAACTGTAGTTTTATGGTCATTGGAGGGCAAAACCAAAGTTAAAGGAAAAGTGATTTTGTTATTCTTTGAAGAATATATTATTCTTCAAAGAATAATATATATATATATATTTATATATATATATATATATCTTAATTATCTTTTCTAAAGACAATCTAGGCAGATAATTATAAACTGGTGATTTCAAATGAAATTGTAGCAACTGCTATAATTAGAGGTCTGTATGTTTTTCTAAGATAATATTAATTATATATGTATATATAAAGAATATGTAACGATCATAAAAAAGAGTATAAAAGCTATTGAAATTTTTATGCTTCAACACTAACATTAAAAATTAAATATCTATCAAAAACAGTTTTGGGGTTCTTCTTATACATATAAATATTGAGTTCTCTAAAATGGTGTTTATCAAATGTAAAGAAGTCATTTCTGAGTGATATGACTGGGGTGATTTAAACTTTTTCTCTTCATAATTTTCTGCTTTGCCTGACTTAAAAAATGGCAATTAAGTATGTTTACTTAAATAGTAGACAATTAATTAAAATAACAAAACCATTTCTATTACCTTTAAAATATTTTATAGGCATTCTAAAGATGATTTGTTTCCACTGTGTGTTTTTATCATGCTTGAAATATAGTAGAATGCTCAGATTTCAAGTCAACTGATTTTTTTTAACAATAATTTTTGACTGGGATGGGAGTAGGAAGAAAACATTCTCCATTAATTATTTTTTTAACATCGCTTCAAGATAAATCTAGACTTATGATATAATCATAAACCCTACTTCATGTTTCATATATTTTATGTTTAGTTCTCATTTGTTAATAAACAAATTACCCAATTAGAACATATTTATTCAATTTAAATGTATTATTTGTGATAATAATAATTACTAATAATAACGCTGACTTCCATTTATTGATGACTTAATGTGCCACCCAAGTATTATATCTTAGGTGAAGGTGTCTATATTTTATAGTTGAAAAAAGGAAGAGTTACAGGATTAAATAATTTAGTAAATGTATACAATTAATAAATGATGCAACAATATGAATTTAAATCTATGCTCACATGAGTTGTGTGTGTATTATCATTTTAATATTTTCTTTTGATATTGAGAGACTTCTTAAGCTATATTAAACTTTTTTCTGCATATTAGACTGTCTTTAAATTATTTCCAAAAATGATTTCTTTTAATCTACACAAATATACAAGGTAGATACTCTTATTATCCCTTTTTACAGATGAAAATAATTACATAATTTGCTAATAATTTGCTAATAATTACATACAGCTAATATTTCTAATAACGTTTGTTGAAATCAATACCACACCTATCTTTCTAAAGTCTCACCACAGGGGTCTGTAAATCTTCTCAGACATTCTTGCCAAAGAGCTCTTGCTTCTTAGAGAAGCATGTGTTGATACAGAGTCCAGAAGAAAAGCTGTTATTTCACTTGACCATATTTGGAAAGTATATGTGGGGTTTTGCTTTTCGTGATCAAGCATTTCCTTGAGACAGAATTATAGACTTAAAGATTCAAAAGTCTGTAAATCAAACCAGCAGTTTTGAATGGCACTTGAGATTATACCTTAAATATCAGTGTATTTTTTTTCTATTGTTGCTATAACAAAACATCGCAAACATACTGGCTTTAAATGACACAAATTTATTATCTTACAGTACTAGAGGTTAGAAGTCTTAAATGAGTCTACCAGCTACAATCAAAGTGTCGGCAGAGCTGCTATCTTTCTGGAGGTTTCACGTGAGAATTCATTTTCTTGCTTTTTTTCTGCTTCTACATGTTGTATGTATTTCATGTCAGTGATGATCAACCACATCATTCGAACACTGACTCTTTTGCCTCTCTCTTCCACTCATAGCCAGGATAATCTCCCCACTGCAAGGTCATCTGATTAGAAACCTTCATTTCTTCTTCAACTTTAATTTTCCTTTGACATGTAACCTAACACATTCATAGGTTTCAGTGATTAGGATGTGGTCATTTTTTTTTTTTGAAGGAGATACATTATTTTGCCTACTACAATTGGATATTACTATAGACTAAAGTTTAAGGTTTCAGATCAACAACATTTAACCAGACGCTTTTCTGATTGCTGTGGTCTTGTGTTTAAGCAAATATACTAAGGTTTTCCAAAGAAATAATGTATTTGCTATAGTAATTTTAGTAATGAAAGTTGTGACAGTGTTTGGGTATTTGTAAGGATTTCACTATTATAAATATAGAATGTAGCATGCAGTTTATGAAGTTTTCATTTTATAACATTGTTCCTAGCAAAAAAAAGTTTGTTCCTTTTAAGGAAAAGTCTATTTTAAAAGTTAACAATTTCTGAAGAGTTAAAACACATTTCTGAATCCCATTTTAAACCAATTTACACCTATTAGGACGTGTTGAACTGAAAAAGGAAGCATCCTTATTTTCAGTGTGTTTAATGTAAATGTTTCCTGTATTTTGATGCTTCAAGTGAGAATACTCCTTGGATCAGCTAAATTTTACCACATACATGCCTAATCCAATGAAGGAATCCATCAGTGCCAAGGTAAATATGCTCATTTATGTTTCCATACATCATTTAAATTACATAGAAACAGGGAAATGGAGTGCCCCAGGAATATTCATGTAAAATAATAACCATTCTATTAGATGAAACACTTTCTTTTCTGCCACTTCTTATTCATGCAAGTGTATGTGAACACATTAAACCAGGACACTTTGTAGCCAAAAAGCTGAAATTCTAATCCCTGCTCTACCACTCTCTCATTGTCTGACCTTAACAGTAAGTGTCCTCATTTAAAAAATAGAGGTAAAAATATAAATGTCAACTTTGTCAGGAGACTTAAGTAAGATCAATTAATCCACCAAAAATATTTATTGAGGGCCTACTCCCTGACAAGCACTTTTTTTAGGATTAGAGATAAACAATGAGCAAATAAAACAAAGTTATGCTCTCAAACAGCTCACATTCTGGGGGTGGGGAGACAAGTTAATTACAGATACACAAATTTATAATTAACATATACAGGTGTCTTATAGTAATAAGTGCTAAAGTTGAACCGTGGAAAGGGGATAGAGTACAGGATTGGGGCCAGGGGCAACCTCACTGAGAAGTTGACAACTGGCAAAGACCTGTAGTTGGTATGGGAGCTAGACAAGCCATTACACAGAGAATAAGAAGTATCCAAAGGGAAGAACTTTTCAAATGTCTCAGGTGGGAGGAAGCATGTCATTTCTTAGAACACAAAGAAGGTGAATGTGATTGACATAGAGAGTGAAAGAGAGAGTGATACCAGACAAATGAGAAGAAGTAACACCTATACCAGGTCAAGAAGGCCTTGAGCTCATCTTAAAGGCTTTATTTCTACTCTAAGAGTAAAGGGAAACCATTGATGGGTAAGTGTGGTGGTAATATAATTGTATTAGTATTTTTATTAAAAAGTACTTCAACTTCAATAAAGACAATAGAGGAACTGAGAATTAAGGAAGATAGAGTAATTAATGGATTACTGAGGCATTCCTTATGAATCATAAAAATGGCTTGTACTATGAAGGTTTCAGGAGAAAATAGCAGAAGGATTTAGGATGTCGAATCAGCAGGGTTTGGTGACACATTAGGTTTGGGGTACAATGGAGAAACCATTGTCAAAAATGTCCCCCAAAATTTTGACATGAACTATTGGATGAATGATGGTGTAATATTCTTAAATAAAAAAGAATGAAGAGCTAATTTGGCAATTAAAGTGGAGTTGGGAGGTGGGCAAAGTTTTAATAAGTTCACATTTGAGGTGCTCGTGAGATAGCCTAAGAACTACTGAAAAGGAGGGAGTTGAATACACAGGTATGAGGCCCATGGAGCTCACGGTGCTGAAGTTTGTTATAATAAACCTCCAGAGGAGCAGTGGCACCAGGGATCAACCAGGCTTCAACTAAGGACAACAAAATGTATTGTTTGGGGCATTTGGAGAAGTTGAGAATCTAGACATTTACTGACTGCAAAGCTAAAATTTGTGAAGGCTCAAAGAAAGGTTTAGAGCTGAAGTAAAGAACTGTCGCAGGGAAAGGATGTGGAGAGACTTTAGGAGATATGGAATGTCTCTAAGGTTAATTTACATATTTCTGCTCTGAGCCATTGCATGTTAATTTTAGAGTCAATCTTACTTTCAAATTCTCAGGATTTGCCTAACTGTAACTCTCTGTGTTGATAATGTTTCACATTTTAACTAAAATGTAAAATTTGAGGGTAAATGTGGTAAATGCTAATCTTATTATACTACTAGATAATTATTGTGATTTTTACATATCATATTCGTATATTTCAAGTATGAATTTTACCTGTTATCTATAATTTTTTCCAAACTTATTACTAAAAAATAGATACCAGTTGTTAATAAGAACAAAATACAATAATGTTTTTATTTCTAGTTAATCTATTTTATTGTAGTCTCGTTTTTAAAGTAAAATTGTGTAGTGGTTACTACATGTTAATAGTCATATCAAAAGTAAATTAGTGTTCATACTCACAGTAAACAAAATGTTACATCAAAAAGGCTTAAAACATTTACCAATGTAACATTAAACTTGAGCAACATAATGCATCATAAAAGGAAAAGCTCAATTAGACATATGTCAGGAATGTAAATCAGGAATAAAATGCGAAAGCCCTGAGTATAATTATTTGATTGTAAGGCTGATAATTTCAAGCCAAACATGGTATGTGAAGTTTAAAAAGGAGCAAACTTATACAGCTATCCAGATAATTTTCAGAATTACTGCAATACCTAAGAATATGTCAAGAAGTTATAAAAATAGACAAGAAGCAGAAGAAATAGAATTTTACAGAAGAAACACTTCAATTTCTCCAAACTTTAATCAAGGTTGGAATAGAAAGTACAATTTCAAAGAAGAAAATATAGGTGAAAAATATTTAAATTTTGTGAAAAGATAAAAGATATATTTTGTAGGATATGAAAATTAGAAAAGATATAAATGAGTAACTGCAAACCATGGTATTCAGTCACCATAAGATACTGCACATGCTCTCAAGAGAGATTGTAAGAGGATTGGTTTATTGATTAGCTCGTCAACTTCGTTTAACCACTAGAATCTGAGTTGTATCTTGAAAAATAAAACATTATGGGCTAACAAAATAATATTTTATTTCCTCTAATGTTACGTACACATATTTTGACATATGCATTCATAAATAATTTAATTTTTACGTTATTGCCTCTTTTGCTTTTATATTTTTGTACTGTTCTAATCTTTTTAACCTCCAATTATTTAGGGAGATATTTGATAGATACATAGAGTGCACATTAATTTGTTAATAGTGAAATCTTGCTAATGTATATAAAAGACAATTTCTCTAAATATAAATTCCAGTGATATTAATACTGGGAAGGCAAAGATTTTCAATATCATGTGACTATCAACAAAGTAAAGATACAGAATGATTTTATCATCCCAAAATATTTCTCTGTGCCTTTTGTAGTCAGTCCCTTCCCCACCCTCCTGTTCCTGACAATCTGATTTGTTTACTGTCTAAAAGTTTTGCTTTTACCGAATTTTCAATAAGTAAAATTATATAGTATGAGGTCTTTGAGTTTGGCTTCCTACTTTTAGTATAACGAATTGAGAGTTTCTTCCATGATTTCAAAGGTCTCAGTTGTTCATTTCTTTTCATGGGTGTACAATAGTTTACTTATCCATTCCCCAGTTGTTTTCAGGTTTTGGCTATTATGAGTAAAGCTACTGTGACATTTGCATATAGTTTTCTCTGTGAATAGAAGTCTTTAACTTGGATAGATATATAGGAGTGAGATTACTGACTCATGTGATAGGTCAATACCTAACTTTTTAAGGACTTCAAATTGCTTTCCAAAGTGGCTTTACAATTTTGTTGAAGAGTTGCAGCTGCAATATTGAAGAGTTGCAGTTGCTCTGCTTCCTTGTCAGCATTTGAAATTGTCAGCTTTCAGTTTTATTTTAGCCATTCTAGTAAGTGTGTAGTGGTATCTCACTGTAGTTTAAATTGCATTTTCATGATTATTTATGATATTGGTCATCTTTTCAGGTGTTTATTTGTCATCTTTACACACTCTTTGGTGAAATGTTACTAAAGTCTTTTGTCTAGTTTTAAATTGGCTTGTTTATTTTCTTATTATTGTGTTTTCAGAGTTCTTTACATATAGACAAAAGTTCTATATCAGATACATGATTTCAAAATATTTCCTCTCAGTCTGTGGCTTATCTTTACATTCTTTATACAATGTCTTTAGCGGAGCAGAAATTTAATTTTTTTTATGAAAATAGTTTACTTTTTCTATAATATGTTTTACTTTTGATGTCATATCAAACAAATAATTGACTAATCCAAGATAATAATTTGGTTTTCTATGTTTCCTTGTAGACATTTTATAGTTTTTAGATTTTACATTTAGGTCTACAAATTATCTTGAGTTATTTTTTTAATACAGTCTGAGAGATAAATTGAAGTTAATTTTTTTACGTATGGTTGACCAATTGTTCCAGACAATTTGTTGAGAAAACTGTCATTTTTTTTATAAATTGCATTTTTACCTGAATAAAAAATAAATTGACCATTTATGTTTATGCCTATTTATTTGTACTTTATTTCTATTAACTCCTTATATACTTTTGTGCACATCATACACACGCCACACAGACTTTCTCTACAGAAGATGTACAAATCGCCAATAAGCACATGAAAAGATGATCAATATTATTTATTATTTGGATCAAATTCAAATGAGATACTACTTCACACTCTCTGTGATAAATATAATCAAAATACAATATCGAGTGGGAATGTAAAATGCTGGTGAGAATGTAAAATGAACAATCACTTTGAAAAAAAGTTTGTAGATTTTCAAAATGCTAAAATGGAGTTATATAACTTAGCAATTTCATTCCTAGGTATATACTTAAGAGAAATAAAAATATATGACTTGTACACAAATTTGTATACACTTATTACAGTAGCATTATTTGTAACAGCCAAAAAATGAAAATATTCAATTGTCTGTCAATGGAAGGATAAACAAATGGAGCACATGCATACAACAAAATATTATTCACCAACAAAAAGGAATGATTTACTGATACATGTGACAACATAAATGAACCCTGAAAACATTATGGTAAGTGAAAGAATCCAGTCACAAATTATTACATATTGCATGATTCAGTTTCTACAAAATGTCCAGAATGGACACATCCATAGAGACAGAAAGTAGATATGTGGTTGCCAGGGAATAGGAGGGGAGAATGAGGTGTGGCTGCTAATGAGTATGGAGTATTTGTGGTAACGATGAAAACAATCTAAAATTAGATACTGGTGATGATTTCACAACTCTGTGAATATACTGAAAACTACTGACTTGTGGTACACAATAAAATCGTGAACTTTATGGTATGTGAATGATATTGCAATAAAGCTGTCATTAAATGTCATAACATTTGCAGAGATGTTGTAAATTAAAAATCAGTAAACTCAAATTTATTATTAATATATTGTCAATCTTCCATGTTTGTTTACTTTATAAGAAATAAATTTTATCTGAGAAACAGATTTATTATTCATGGCTCTTTATACTCTCTCCTAGTCTTAAGCAAATAGTAGTCATACAAGGTCAGAATAGCTTTTTTTTGTTGGTATACAATTTTTTTTCCTTCTGTTTCAGGTCCTGGAGGCCCCTCAACTTTTGCTGATACAGGAGCCTCGTTTGTGTCTTTGCCTCCTTATCAGTATGGTTCTTTCCATTGTTGCTCAACACTGAAGTCACTGTCTAGAAGTTCAGGTTTGAGTTTCCTTTGCTTTGTTTCACTGGGCACAGTGGGACAGTTTCACCACCAAAAAACTAAAGGAATCTCAGTAGCGCAAGCTAGATCTTTTCTTTGCCTTTCTACAGCTTCCTATCCCTCATGTGGGCCTATACTAAAAATCAGTTTCCTGCAAAAATATTAATATGTAGGGAGTCAGGAATTCTTCATTCTGTTTTTCTCATGCAATAGTCAAAAATGTCCTTTTCTTCATTCTGGCTTTTTACATACTGTAGTTGGGAGAAAAGGACACAAGATTTCCTTTTTTTTAAGCCTTTGGTTTTTTTTACTGGCAATTTTCTGGATCCAAAGAAAAAGTAAGACATCTATAGTTCATCTCTATATCTTATTCTCTTCCTTTTTGATTCTAGCCACAAGAATAAGCCTTAATGGATGATTGGTCATCTTCTCTACCATTGAACCACTAAGAGTTTAGTTAAAATTTTAACTTCATCTTTGTTTTTGTTTGTTTTTTTTTTTACATATTCAACACATTTGTTAGCACTCACTACTGTATACTGAGATGTTGGACACTAAAAGAAAGAAGGTCTCAAAAACTCATAATGTAGTCGAAAGATACAAAGAGCTAATTTAAATTTTAAGTTAATGGAATTTAGGTAATACCATGGGAACATAGAAGGAGACAGAATTAACTCTTCTTCCAGGAGTTAGAAAATCATGCCCGTTAATTTGAAAAGTAAAGCTTAACTTTACTATGATAACAAGAATTTGTTGAAAGAATAAGGAAGAAAGCAGCAGCATTCTTAGTGGTGAGGGGAGGAAGAAACAAAATGAGTGTGGGAGATTAATTTAAATTTAAACTTCTTTATCAAAGTAAGATATATCTTTCCAAAATATTTCATTTTTATCATGTTCTTCAGCAGAATTTTACAGTTGTTTTTTCATTCAGTTAAAGCCTTGTTTATGATGGTAAGATTTTTGGATTTTATATGAGGAGAATCATTGAAGAAGTACAATCAAGAAAATAAAATAAGATTTATATTTTAGATTTTTATTTTTAATTTGTATTTAGATACTTATTTTTATTGTATTATTGGGAAAGATAGGGAATGAGAGTAGAATAAATATTTAGAATGTTCTAAAAAGTATTTTTATGTTAGAAACAATGAGGATATGATCAAGAATAGAGAGGAGATAATAGACTGAAGAGAAATTTAGACTATAAAATACATAAGACTTTTTGATATATGGGTCATTATATTTTGGATTCTTGCAAAATCTCCGTGATGTATGCGTTACCTAATTCATCTTTTTAACTCTAGAATCAAATTTGTAATATTGATTTTGTGAATCACTAGGAAAGATAGTGAATGTCACATATTTTTTACTTTATATAAATAATTTGTATGTTTTGAAATACAGCATTAGTCACTAATATGGACAATGACAAAAGTCAAGATTATGCATCAGACATCACTCACTACACATCACACTATTAAATATTGGAACCAGAATTCAAATTCAAGTCCATTTGAACTTCCAATCGCATGCTCATTGAGTAGCAAAATGCATGTCACATAAAACAGAATTAATATGGATTAAATGTGAATGGGGTAGCAGACTTCACCTGTTACATCTCTCTCCTCATGCAGAAATGTTACAGCTTTTTAAGGGGCAATATGTATAAACTATTAGTCTATACTATTCCATGCATTATAGAATCTATAGCGTGCTATCTCACTGATGAGAACATTAAGTAAAGTTATTTTAGGTAGAAAAAACATCGTATTTGAGCTTATTACTTATTCAGTGAAAAAGTTTTCCATTATAGAATCCTCAATTTGAACTTTTTTTTTTTTTTTTTTTTTTAGTGTTGATAACATATGCTGGCTTCCTGTAAAACAAGGAATTGTCAACACATGTTAAACTTCTCTACCTGATATTTAGCTCCAAATGTCAAAAACGATGTATACATTTTTATGTGTAGTTGGTACTTAGTAAATACTTGGGTTCTTATTTCTGGCAGGAAGTTATATTTTATCAGTTTGATAGTGATCTCTCAAAGTAGCCTCAAAAGTTATGCATTCTAGCCACTATTTCCAAAACTGCATTTTATGATCTATAAAAAGTTGCATGGATCCAAACTCAACTCTTATTTGATGCCACTTTATTTTATGTGATATGAGTCATTCATTCATATATTCATTAATCTGACAAGTTCATACTGAGCACCTACTCTGTGCCAAGAATAGTTCTAGCTTTTAGTGGAGAATAAACAAACACATACAATACTCTAGTGGAAGAAGTAAAAAAATAAATAAATGTATAAATAACTTTCAAATAGTGTTATTATAAAAATAAAATAGAGTAATGAATAGAAAGGGAAGGTAGAGGGTGGCTATTTAAAACAGATTAAGAATTTCATCATCTGTGGAAAAGAAAAAAATAAACAGTCTGTGGAAATATCTCCTAGAAAACTGAAAGATAATAGAAAGATTTTAGATAAAAGAGTCCTGGCATAGTCAATGAGAGAAGCATCATGTATGATCAAGAGAAGTTTAAAAGTTGGGTTTCAGCAAGTGTTATAGGGGACAATGTTATTTACCTATCTCACAACTAATCTCCTTTTACTCTTTCCTAATAACTTCAAGTTTTCACATATTCTTCAATTTTCCATGCAGTTAGCTTCTGACTTTATCTTTGTGGTGAGAGGGACCCTGATTTGTGTAATGTTATTCCCCTCATATACACTTAAACATATGACCCAATTTCTTCCAGTAAGGTATAAGGGAAAGCTAGTAAGAAAGCTTCTGAGAAGAAAAAAATTGTTTGCTCCTAAAAGAAAGTCACAGGAAAAAATAAAATAATGTTACACCGAGCTTTCTTCTTCCTCTACTGCACTGACCCATGTGGTATTCACTAGCTACACATAGCTACTGAGTACTGGAAATATATTTATTCTCACTTGGGATGTGTTGCAAAATGTAAAATGGACGTGGAATCACGAAAAATAAAACAATGTAAAATATATCATTAATAATTTTTATATTGATTACATGTTAAAAGTAAAATTTTGGACATATTAAGTTCCTTGCAGGACATTTGGTCCTGTCTAAAACAACCACAGACATATCTGGTTCACTTCAAAAGGCCCTGGAAATTTGGTCCTGTCAAAAATATCCACACTTAGAAAATGCTTGGTTTGAATAGCCTATAATGTTTTTTTTATACGTTTCATTACAGGATTAATACATAAAAGTATTATCATGTTTTCTTACTCTAATAATTTAGTTGTGGTTGTGTTGCCAGTAATAACCCTTCTTACCTTGGTAGCCTAGCTGGTAATGGTACATGGGGTTAAGTAAATGAGTTGGGGTTCAATCTCATAGAAGAACAAACCAGATGCCTCCATGAATATTTTGGACAGAACCAAATTTCAAGGTTTTTTTTCAGGTGGACCACATGTCTCTATGATTGTTAATCCATTAAGTTGAATAACATATTATTATATTAATTTCATCTATCACATTTTACTTTTTATGGGAATGCTAAGACACTTAAAATTATATAATGTGTGCCATGTATCTGTGGGTCACATTGTTACATCTTTTTGGTAGTGCTGCTTGAGATGTTACTGTCTTTAAACATGGAGCCCAAGACAGCAGCAACCATTTTTATACCAACTTAAATATGCGACCTGAAAGATGGAAAGAATATGGGTCTATGATATGTTAGAGTCAAGAAATTAGCCAACCCTACTTCTTGGACTTTTTATGTAAGATAATTGCTTGATACAGTTTTAGTCAGGTGTTCTTGGGAGCTGAAAACTTTCTTAACAAAACAGATAGTCAAGGAAACAGACTAAAAAGAGTTATATAGTCAGAAATTAGTTATTTGAATTTTTTTTTAATTGCAATGTAAGACCATGCTCAGTTTTTCTGTAGAGGGATTAATATGATCCGATTTATATTGAGGCAGTAAAGTGGATATTAGGTTCTACTAACAGGGTCAAACATTCTCAAATTCAGTCCTCATTTTCTTACATTACTTGGATAGTATTTTTAATCAGTTACCATTTCTTCATCTGTTACATATTGCATTCTCCTTTTCCCCTTAATCTTATGAACTGAAAAATAATTCTATCGTATTCTGTAGTTCATGCTCTGCTATCATTTTGTGTGTACAAGGGATATATTTGTTTCATAGTTTATTTATTCATGCTCTCCATTTTATTTCCCATATTCAATTCCATTCTTCTCTGTAGTCAGGTACTTACTTTCATGTATCAAAGTCTTTCCAATTCAGCTTCTTCATATTTCATATATTTGTGAAAAATAGATTTTATTTTGCCTGAATTCGTTTTAAAAATATTTACCTAAAAGTTTTGAACAACATGTATGATTGTTTCTTATTTTATTTTACTTAATATGATGACTCTAAGCTCTACCCATGTTGCAATATGTAGAATCTTATTTTTTTCTTTGAAACTGATATACAATATTCCATCATGTGCATACATATGACCCATTCCTTTATGAGTAATGAACATTCTTATAGTATGATTAGGGCCTAACTTTTATTTGAATCCAATCTATCAAGTAAAATAATCTCTTCCTTTTCCAAATACACATAGATATTACAGATGGGAATAAGATTCAGTATAATTTACAGGTGGCTCCCATCCACATAAGATGCAAGGAATTAAAATGGGGAGATTCTATTACCAAAAATAAGAATTTTCTTCTAATTTCAACTAGAATTTGGAACATGGATAAGTTTGGGGATATAGAAGACAGAATTTAAGATAGCTCCCATAATTATCACTTCCTGGTATTCACACCTTTGTGAAATTTTCTCCCCTTGAGTGTGGAGAAATTACTCTAATCAACAGAATAAAGCAAAATTGATGGGATATAAATCCTGTGATTATTTTACATGAACTTCTATCCCACTACCAGACTCGCTTAGAGATTCTCCTTGTTGCCTTAACTAAGGGGCCATGTTAAGAAAGCATACATGGCAATGAACTGTGGGTGGCCTCTCAGAAGTGAGGGCCTGAAAATGAGCAAAATGGCACATCTTCTGTCCTACTGATATAAGGAAACTAATTCTGACAACAATCAAAGTGTGCTTGGAAGTACACTCTTCCCCAGTCTAGTCTCAAGATGAGAACATAATCCAACCAATCCCTTGATTGCAGCTTTGTGAGACTCTCAACAGAGGAGCCAGCTAAGTAATGTCCTGCCTCCTGACTCTTGGAAACTGTGATATAATGAATCTTAATTTTTTAAAATGCTAATTCCTTCTGGTAATTTGTTATACAACAGTAGAGGTTAATCTATTATAGCAAAGAAGTAGTACAATACTACTTTTTTGTATTGTACTACTTCTTTGCTACCATAGTCAAAGTTGCTGCCTATTACTCAAAAACCACCAGAGATATACCCTTAGTCAAACAGAGTTGGATGTATTGATTCATTGCAAGGAGGGAGAGAAAAATTCAGGAAAACATTGAGTGTCTCAGTGACACAATCTTAGGGAGGTTTTGTGACAAAGTTTGGGTTTGTGTCTTATAATTCAGGGGAAGTTTCAAAGAAATATGCCTTTGCTCTGCATTGGGTTTTCTCAGAAAGCAAGACAATTTTATGACTGATTATATTAATAATATTTTTCTTTTTTTCCAGAAGAAAAAGAATAAGACTAAAGCTGTAATTGATTAAAAAAAAAAAAAAAAAAAAGCAAGTCACTCATATTAGCCCAGAGAAGAAAGTATTTGGTATTCTTGTGATCTGGAGAGTGTTTTCATTGTTTCCTGTCCTCAAAAATGATTAGTCTTGTTTTTGACTTATTCCATTGTGTTACAAGGTACCCTTGTCTGATGTTGGTATTCATTTTTAACAGAAAAACATCAAACCTAACTTTTAGAGCCAAGCGAGCTCCATTCTGAAAATGGTCAATGATTAGTTTTTTCTTTCTCAGTAACAAGCAGTGAATAAGCTTGTATATACTTTTTTGTGTGTATGTGCACCTCTGTGAGAGTATCTCAAGGGTGAAACTCTGGGTCAAAGATAATACACAAGTTTAATTTCATTGAATACTGCAAGATTGCCCTCTAAAAATGGCTGAACTCATTTAAAATCTTATCTGTAGTGACTGTAGATTCCTTGTCAGCATCTGATTTTATAATTTATAGTTTGTCTGTCAAATGCCCTCAACTGCTATACTATTTCTTAGAAGTACACTTAATTATTTATTATTATTACTATGGTCATCATCATTACGGTCATCGTTGTCATCATTATTTTCCCATTTTTTGTATTCTGAGTTATGAATTAAATATTCCATTATAACAATATTTCAATTATTAGGTTAATAAGGAATTATACCAAATTACAGATATTAGTTGATTAAGTAAATTTAAAGCAACCTGAGTATTAAGAAAATACCAATGAATACAATTTTAGACCGTGATTTAGAGTCTCCTAATCTGAATGAATGAGCTAAAATAATTTATTCAACTAAACGGAATAGACAAGGATATTTTTTCTCCTAAGTATAAAGCAAAGCTAGAAAAAGAAATTTGGATTTCGCTATAGACTGAATGTTTGTGTCCCTCTCAAACTTATATGTTGAAATTCTAATCCCTAATGTGATAGTATTTGGATTGGAAATGGTACCTTTGAGAGGTAATTAGGCCATGAGGGCTGAGTCCTCATGAATGGAATTAATATCTTATAAGAGAGACACCAGAGGGATTGTGTCCTTTTTTTCTGCTCTTTGGCATATGAGGACACAATGAGAAGATGGCTGTTGTAAACCAGGAAAAAGGTCCTCACCACATACCAAATCTGTCAGTACCTTGATCTTGACCTTCCTAGACTCTAGAACTATGAGAAATAAATGTCTATTGTTTAGGTCACTCAGTCTATGGTAATTTGTTACAGCAACTCAAACTAAGATAATTTCCTTTAGAAATAAAGAGAAAATTTTAATTTTGTATGCTTATATACATCTTGTATTGTTTTTTAATTAAATGTACATACTAAGAAATAATGAAATCTGATGACAACTATTGGTACCTACCTTAAATCTACTAAACAATGAAGAAAATATTGTATAATTACACAAAAATTTCAGTTAATTTTAAAAAATCATGTTTTAATTATATTTTAGTTACACACATATATTTTAGTAACTAACTAGTTTACAGTTTTAACATACTTAGCACAGGTAACTAGAATTATTCTAATCCTACTATATATGTTTCAAAAATTGAATCCAGGACACATTAATATAATAAAATTAGTATTCATTTTGACATAGACTGTGAAATAACTTTAGATAGATGTAATCATATTTTACATAAGAAACCAATGAAGAAAAAAATTATAAGTATGGTGAAACTTAAATCCAGATGTTATCTTCCTTTGGCAACTGGAATTGATCGCGATCTTCATGACCAGGTGATCTCTATTGGCTCATCTATAGTAACATTATTCACTGTCAGATCAATATTTAATATCTAAAAAAAAGTAAAATGACAATTAATTGTTTAATCGGAAACATTTTTTAACAAAGACTATTTTCATAAATAAATGTTCTCTAAGTAAACAAGATATACTTTGTTTTTCTTTTTCATTTGGATGAATTTTTATTTCAAAGTGTTTATAACCATTTTAGCAATAATCTCACCCAGTTCATTCATTATACAGATGATGAAAATAAGTCTCAAAGAGGTGGAGTGGTTTTCAAAAGACAGTAACAACTAAGACTACTTATTTCTATTACTTTACTCTTTCTCCATGAGTCCTACATATGGAATTACTCATAATTACACTACATAAGTCTTTATACTTCCCACACTCAAATATTATCCAGTCATTTTCACATAAAATTTAGATTAGAAATGTTTCCTTTTCCATTGATTTCAAAGGGCTTTATAATGCTGAAATTATTTGCAATATCAATTTTGTGTGTGTTACTTTCTCTCAATGGAGAGAATCTCAATTAGACCATATAGAAACTAAGTTTGGAGGTGACTTATTAAGCTGCTATCAGCAATCATCTGCAATATGATGATGTCATTAGACCTTACCATTGCTGCTTTTTCTCAAATACTCTCTGTGCTTTAGCTCATAAAGTTTGAATTCAATCATCAAATACGCAAGAAGAGAAGATGAAGAGAATCAACATTTCTTGACTATTTACTGAGTACCAGACACTCTTCTAGGGGCTTTATAAAATGCACAGAATCTTAAGATTTATTGCTCACATTTTATAGAAGAGTTTGAAAGGTAAAAGTTAAATAATTTTCTTAATATTCATTAGCTATGTTTGAAACTGACCCATCTTATACCAAAACCTAACCTAGTTCTTTTATATCAAAGTGAAAAGCAATAAATACATTGCATAGCTTTTTAATACTGGCACAACAGGCAACTAGGCATAATTGCTGCTAGGAAACTTTTGTTTTAAAAATTGAACTGATACAGCAATTAAATCATCCTTTGCACATAATTCCCACACCCATGGATAAGGGCAACCAGGTAGAGAGAGAAATTAACTACTTTCTCTTACTCTCATTTATCTATAAAGGCTTAGGAAACAATAGGTGCTCATAAAAATTTGTGTTAGTCAAATGTATTTAGAAGAAACCACTCCATTGTTAATAAAGTTAATATCTTCTTTTTAAATAACTAAAGTAATAAAACATTGTAAAAAATGTTATCTTAATACTTAAAATTCTTTGTAAATGTGTTTGAAAGCAGTGGAATAAACTTTTCTTTATAAATGGTGTGTTTTTATGCCAAGTATTTGGTCAAAATAAACTTGAAATAATACTTTATATGTTAAAGTATTTAACACTGTTCAGCTGACCGTATGTAGTTTATTTTGTAGTAAAATTTGTGAGCTTTATTTTTCAAATTGTAGTAGTAGATAAAGAGTAAGAAAATATATAAATCAACCATACTTTTTTGATCTGCTGAACACAAGGCAGTTCAAAAAAAATTTTTTCTAAATGTGATTGGTAACGATTAATTATTTATTCCTAGAGAATTAATTATTCTTTTTCAGGGATTGTTTCTTGGTCTGCCAGATAAGACTGCTGGACGAAATCAGTGATTCCCTTACATTAAAATTTTAAAAAACATTAAAATTTCAAAAAGAAGAAAAATGAAGGAGAAACTGTAGGTTATCAATTTTATTTTACCAAGGAAGGACATTAAATATACAAAACTCTAATTTCCCAACCTGATATAATTTAAAGAAATAAAAGTATTTTAATATCAAAGTAATAATCAAGACAGTTCCATATTAAAGGGAAAATCTCACTTGACTATAAACCAGCAGTAAAAATAAGACAAGTATTAAGTTTCAATGGGATAAAATGGCCCCTCAAGTGATGTTCAGCTTTGATATCCTGTTAAGTCTATGGTTACCCAAGACTGTGTCCAAGACACAATTATTAGTTTTTCAGTTGAAGTCAATCAAATAAATGGCTATTGTGTAAGTTAAATTCACGTGAGGTGACTTGTTGATTAATAGCTAGTTGTTTTATTCAACTTTAAACACAAATAGGGATGTATACAAAGACTCATTTAGTTTTAGTTGTGCAGACATAGCCTTAAATTTCTATTAAACAATTATAACAACTGGTTTCTAGAATACATGTTTTTTGAAATCTACCTTTACAGGAGATAAATTTACAGAATTTAGGATTGGAAGGAGTTTATAGGATTGGAAGGAGCTTAAGAAATTGTTTACTTGCATGTTATTATTTAATTGGAAAGAAAAAAAAATGCCCGAAGTTATTTTTTCAAAATAAAAAGCTAACTATTGACAGCAATGGGACTTTAACATAAGAATTCTGACTCCTTGTTTAACCTGTGAATTATATCCTCATACACCTGAGTGTCAAATTATTCGTGAGTGCTAATAGGTAATTCTATTAACTTTGCAAGAATTTTCAAATATATTTTATCTAAGATATATTAAAAATTGAAATGTATACATTTTATTTTTGAAAAATGTTAAATTTGAGGCACTTTACCATATAGAGATGACAATGATTTACAGATTTAAGGTAAATTTAATCTTGCTTTAATGATATCAAGACAATTTTAAAATACATGCTATTAGGTTGATTTATATGACAGCTTATCCAGAATTATAATATGGAAATAGATACGGAAGTTTAATGAAAATAAATAAACAAGAGAAGTTATAGAACCATAATTATCTCTTTTTTTTAGGGCTGAGAAATAAAAGACATCTATGTAGACATTTTGAATAGCTTCGTTAAATTTTTTTTTCTTATGTCACTTACCTCCTTGGTTGGTTCTGAAGTGAATTTAAGTGACTCTTTATTTCCATTATATATGAGATTGACCTCCTTAACAGTTGTTTTTCCTATCCCCCATACATTGATGAATCCGAGCCTCATTTCATTTGTGTTTACATAACCACTTTTCAATATAGTGCTTGTCAAGGTGGTCTACAAAGACAAAGAAATAATTTAAATCTGTCATTTGAAAGAACAATTAAATCTTTAAAAATATACATATCTGTTAAGCATAATATCTTTTATACTACAGCAAATTGTTTATTTATGAGGTATGTTAAATACTAAATATAACATATGACATAAAATTTCAAATATTATTTAGCACAATTGCATATAAATGATCTGATACGAATACATACCTTATTTAAATTAAATTGTACTGAGAAATATAGGTCTCTTTCATAGGTGTCTGTAAAGAAAAAAAAAGTGATATATTTACATTTCCAAAGAAGAAGAGTAAATACTAATATATTTTGCTTCTCTTTCCCAGTATAAAGGTATCACAACCATCAATGCAGATCTAATTTTTTCTAAGTTTATTTAACTTGTTCAAACGCAGCCCAAGAGTACACTAAAATATAAAAGATGAGTCACCAAGGAAGGTTCTAGAAGGACAGTGTAGGCAATAATATAATATTTGTAAAGAAAAATGAACATGCTGGCAACTTATTTTAGTGTCATTTAAGAAAAATATGTAACTTTGAGATTATTACAGGTCAACTGTTTTCAAACTGATCAAACATAAGGTGTATCTCTATCTATCTAAAATATAATCTTGGCATATTTTAAATACATTTAAAAAATAACCTTACAGTTATAATATATTAAGTGCTTACTTTTTGTCAGATTCTAAGTACTTTATCACACTACTCTGAAATATGTATTATTATTGTTCCCACTGTACAGAAAAGTGAGCCTCAAATAAATTAAATAAATGGCCAAAAGTGAAACAACAAGTTACAGATCCTCCTTGAGTTAAAATGGGGTGACATCCCAATAAACCCATCAGAAGTTAAAAATATTGTAAGTTGAAAATGTACTTAATACACCTAAAACTATAAACATCATAGCTTAGCCTATCCTACCTTAAACATGCTCAGAATACTTTCATTAGCCTACAGTTGGGCAAAATCATCTAACACAAAGCTTATTTTATAATAAAGTTGAATATTTAATTTATTGCATACGGAAAACACAAAACACGATATCATGAAAATGCTGACAACATAGGATCCTGCGGAGTATTGGCTGTTTACTGTCATGATTGTGTGTGCTAACTGGGAGCTGCAGCTTGCTGCCACTGCTTAACATGAGAGAGTATCACACAGCATATCACTAGCCCAGGAAAAGATCAAAATTCAAAATTCGAAGTGCAGTTTCTACTGAACGCGTATCACTTTTGCACCATGGCAAAGTCGAAAAATCTTAAATCAAGCTATCATTAAGTCAGGAATCATGTGCATTATTAAGGGCTGGAATCAAGGCCAGTTTTCTCTGACTTCTAAGATTATACTCCTACGTAAAACCAAACTGAGTGTAAGATAGCAAGGCAAAAGTAGAGTCAAACGCGTGATTGAAACGTGTTAGAATAACATTGAAAAAGCAACATATTTTAATCCCTTTTTCACTTATACATGCCAGGATTGTATTTATTTGTTCTCCAAAAAATTGTCCAATTTGAGATTAATTTTGCCTTTACTAAAATTAAATATTCTATCTAAAATGTTTTTTCTCTCTATACTAATGTACACGTATGTTACTTTTAATTTTTCACATTTTTAAATTATAGTTGACTGTCAACATTATATTAGTTAGGTGTACAACATGGCGGTTAAACATTTATGTAATTTACAAAGTGATCCCCTGATTAGTCTAGTACCCACCTGGCACTATACATAGTTATTATAATATTATCAACTATCTTCCTTATACTGTACTTTACATCCCCTTGACAATTTCAAAACTACCAGTTTGGACTTCTTAATACTGTCACCATTTTCACTCACTTCCCAACCCTGCTCTGGTGCCTGCTGAGTCAGCCCTTTGGGTGTGTCATTTGTGGAGCTAATTGGGTGGTGTTCTGGTGTGGTGTAAAGCTGGCCCCAGGGTGTGTTGATTCTGGGGACTCTTGAGAGGGTCTCAGGTGCAGGCCTATGTCAGTCACTGCCTGTACCTAGCCTGGGGTCCCCTAGTAGGAGCTACAAAGCAATCCGCAGTTAGTAGCTGCCTATAGCTGGACTTGGAGCATCCTGGGAGAGGCTATGCTCTGAACCAAGGCAATCTGTGCATGCCATATTTAATATACATTTTGAGGCAAAATATTTTAGTTTTAAACTTTAAATACAGAATAATAACTTCAGTTTTAAGGGCAATTTTTAAAGTATAGAATAATGAGTTAAAAGAAAACAAAAGTGACAGCTAGTAGGAGGTTATAAGCAGTTTTGTTATTTTTAATAAAAAAGACAAAAATACCATATATGACTTAGTGAAGGGTACACATATATCTATTTTATTCATATAAGTAGAACAAATTAACACTTTACTAAGCTACAAATTTGTTAGCTAGAATGGTCAAAAATAACTTTATACTAGTTTCAAAATAGTTTAATTTATCTTTGATTTTTTGGAAGAAACAATATGTCAGCAAATAATAATATTTGCTAAGATTTAAATGAACTTAAAGGAGAATATAATTTACATGGGTGCCTAGCAACTAGATTGGTAAGCTTGCTGTCACAAAAAAGCTTTTTTGAAGATTCTAATCTAATAATTCCAGAGACACTAAGCATTTGTTGTGTACTGTTACTATTTACTCAAGAAATTACAGGGGATTTTTTGAAATCTTTATATATATATTTAATTATGACAAATGTAGTGAGATTATAAAATATAACCAAAAAATAGACATAGTTGGTCAAAACCATTTGTTTTGCCTGCATGAAGAGATCATAGAAATATCTGAGTTATGCTCAGTTTCTTTCCAGTGATTAGAAAAAAAATCTGCCATAAAACTTCAGTAGTGTAAAGTTCATATCAAGTTCCTTGATCTGTATCTTTATTTATTAGGAAGGGTTAGAGAAAAAAATCTTAGAGAAGCTGTCTTCCTTGCTGTTAGAAGGAATTTACTCATTTTTTGGGTAGTAAGATTCAAAGATTCCAAAACAAGGATGCAAATTACGCATACCTCAACTTTACACCCTACGAAATTGTAGGCAAAATTAAAGTGTAACCTGCTGGGCCCAGGTAGAGAAGAAAGGCTGCAAACCCAGTAGAAACTTACTTAGTGTGTTAATTAAGGTAAGGATTCTTAAAATATAGGATTTTAAAATTTAATTAAATGATTTTTCAACTTCTAAATCACAAAATACTTGGAAGAGTTTTCTTTTGAGTCTTGATTACTACTATATGATTCGTACATCAACTTTCCGATATACTTTATTTACTAATAGATTCCTATTTCTTATAATTGCAGAATATTAACCATGATGTACCTGAAAAAATGAAAGGTACATCATGTGTCAGATGTACCTTTGTACAGATGTACAAAGGTACATCTGACACACGTACAGATGTACATTATGTGTCTTTGCTTTTAATGTAAAATATCTCATCTGTGTATCATTTAAATTGTAGTGAAATGCCCCATGAGAACTTTAGCTCCACCCAGATGTTAATTTTATGACTAAGGTTTGTATGTAGAAAATGTTCAGAGCTCTTATTCAATAGAGCTGATACTGTAAGCCTAATCCTCTACCAGTATTTACTTAACAGCATAATAATCACCTGGAACTATTGTACTCAAAGACAGATTCCTGTACTTCTTCCTAAAATAATAGAGTTTTAATGGGCCTCAAAATCTGCATTCTTCACAAACTACCCCCAGGGGATTCTGATAACATGGGCCAACAGAGCACACACTGCTAAAAGTTTAGCAGTTCAGTCTGGTCTTGAGGAAGAGCCATGGGATAAAAATAAATTTGTCTGAATCCTGATAATTTTCATTGCAATAATGCTAAATATTAAAAACAAATAAACAAACAAAAAAACAACACAACATAATAGCTAATAGTACAGAGACCAAACTTGAGTCTTATTTCTGGACTATCTCATGTTTTAGAGGCATCCTTGACCTCATACATATTGATTCTCTATTATGTAAACAGCACTGGGCTAGCTTCTGACACTTACAGTATAGATGGACTATATTTAGGATAAAAAGAAAGCCTTTAAATATTTGTAACACTGTTTGTTAAATTGATTCAAATATTTATTAAACTATTTTAGCTTTGGATAATATTATATTTTTAATTTAGCTTCCAAAGTATAGGTAACATAAAAGTAATGTGATAATATGTATGTCATCAATTACATTTATCTACTAAGTGGAACACTTACCTATAGTCTCTCCATCATCCCAAAACAGAGATCCTTGTGCCATATGATTATCATCTGCAGCAACAATGAGCCTCATGTAATTTTGTCGACTAAAGGGAGTAGAATAGAATTTATTAAATAAGTTTACAGAATAGCATGTATCTTGTTATGATATGATATCCATATAAGTATGTGAGGGGACACAACTAAGAATATCAAGGAGAATGTAAATTTTTAGACAAAGAAAATAAAAACCTCCCCTTTTTTATGATTTCATGGAAATGGTATAAACCATAAAATCCTTGATATTTAATAAAAAAAAATCATACATGTCTTTTGATCTCAAGGGTTCACCTGCTGAAATAAATCATAAGTGACCTCATTTACAATGATTAAAACCATGTTAAGTTTATTGATATATTTATTCTTCTTTCTGGAAGTCTTGTCATTAACCATTAAACATGAAACTATTTTAATAGTTTTTTTTAATCTCACGTGTTAAGATTTCCTCATATTTCCATATATATATATAACTGAATTATCATTGGCAATTGTTAATAAGAAAGTGGTTTGTAGTCAGCAAGTTATAAGTCCTATCCTTGAAATGGATACCTCTCAAGCTTGTGACTACATAGATCTGTTTGTACAAGTAAGTTGGTTTGACAGCTTCTTATTGCTAAGGAAGGATTTCTCAGACAAATTATACTTAGGTATCTGCCTTTTCCAATTGCAAATACCAAAGTTTGTACTGCCAGGGAAGTCTTCTAAAATATCCAGATTATCCAGAGTTTAAATCTTCATAGTAACTTGATATTTTCCATGTTTTAGCATAAATACACATACACATACATATATATATATTTCAGTTTAGTTTACTGGGGTGAAAGATAAGTATAACTTATTAGCAACATTAAAAATCTGGTTTAACTCACAATCTTCCAATGTATTTAAAATCTGAGATTGAAAAGAATTTCATGGCTTGCATTCTACTATGTACCTAAGCCTAATATCCAATATCCTATTTACTTTACTTCCTACACATATACACAGAATAGCCTCCTTCTTGCTCATAAGAAAAAGATTATTCAAGGAACAACTTATGAACAATTCCTTCCATGAAGCCCTCATTTTTCAGATTTAATCATTTTTCTTATCTTTAATTGATACCAAGGTAAACTATTGATAGAAATATATCTGTATAGTTCCAGAAAATAGAGAGACTATTCATACCAACTGGAGCTGTAAGCATGTAGATCACCAAGAGAGTGGAAACAGTATGAGAAGAGAGGAGAAAGAAGGACTAAGTCCTCTAGAATCTGAATGTCTACGCTAGGAATTGAGGCAGTAAATAATAGAGACTCTATGACTGATATAAGATTCACTCTTACATCAGTCACAGGAGACACAGCGGACCCTTGATCCCTATAGATTGGACATATTGCTGAACAAGAGGGAGAGAATATCAGGTAGGGTATCCTGGAGCAAAGAAGAGAAGGTATTAGCAAAATAATAAATTATGAATGATAACGGATAGAAAATCTGAGTTATCTTCTATCTTTATATAGGACAAGGCTACTAAGAAACACGTCTGAATCTTCTGTGGACAGCAGTGGACTTAGTAGTTTGAAGGTGTAGTGAAATCAATGAATATCTACATTTTCATAGACTAAAGTGAGTCAGGGAAAACTTCACGGGACTAACTGAGGGAAGCAGAAAAGAGAACAGGAAAGAAGAAGGAAAGAGAAGTCCTCTGAGTAATATTTGGCTAAAGTTTAAAAACAAGGTTTATTTAAAAATCATGTTTTCATGAAGTAATATTTCCTTCCATATGTCATAGGCAGATAAAACGATGAACTTAGGTAAGCAGTCATTCAAAATATATTACATTCATTTGTCAATATCTTTGCATATTTATACAGAGGACATTAAGGTTTAGTTGGTATATTATTCTGTTAATCTTTCTTACTATGAGAAAATATCATGTTTGAAGATAATTTTCTATGAGTCTTTCAAGTTTCTGTACATCTTACACATAGATGCACTAACAGTTTTTCTTCTGAACCATCCTTTAAAGGATGTTTTTAAAGTTAACAGTATTACAAGACAGGGTAGTATTTGTTTGTTTAATTAATTAAAAAAAAATTACTGTCCAGCAAAAAATGGACAGATTTGCTTATAGCCCATTATAAAAAACTGAGTTTCCTTGAGTCAGAATTCTTTAGCTGCAACACAAACCTCCTGCATGTGCAGCATCTGCCTGGACTGCTCCATGTCACACCCATGGGACTTGGAGGACAGGGAAAACTGAAGCAAACATAAAAGTCACATTTCTTGGTATGCCATGAGTAAGAAAGGTCTTTGGTTTTGACACAGCATCCATGCAACTGTCAGGCTAACTTGTACTCTAGGAAATAGGGTAGAATCTCAAACCCTTCCAAGTTCTTAACAAATCTAGGTGATGTATCTTGAAATTTAATCTGAGCTCTGTAAACATTTCACTTACCTGAAAAATGTGTTTTGAGCAGGCTCTTGACATGGTAGAATGTAACCACCACGGACATGTAGGTTTATTTTATATAAAGGAGCATCAAAATTATGAAATGTTCCTCTGACAGCAATATCTTCGCCCTGAAAATCAGAGAGTTGGAATCATCAGCAATATTGGTACTTGAGGGGCACATTTATAAAATCAAATGATACATTTTCAATTTTAAAATAAAGACACAAATGTTTATTGAGAAAATCATATTTAAAACATATACTTAGTCCTTGGCTTATTGATAGCTTGAAAGTAATTTACCACTACTTGTTTTTGTGGTGCTCACATGCAGAAAATGTATGGGTTTTTGAAATGTCACAAAAGCTATTCCTGATGCCACATACATTATTCTTGGAAGAAATGCATTACCATTAATGATCATTTTGCATATCTAGTAAAGGGCAATGACTTTTTTGTGTACAATGTATACTCTCCATGTTTATTTGGTAAAATAAATCAATGGCTACATAATAAATGATGGTGGAATAAACTGATTCTCTTTTGCTGTGTGTTGATTTGATTCAGCTATAATTAGCAAGAAATACCTGACTCTTTTAAGTGAAAAGTAAACCAAATATGTCATTAATGAAAATTAGTTTAGGATCAAACCGTTAACCATTTCTATTTAGGCAATTCCTCAGAATTCGTTAATTGCTTACCGTGTGGTAATCAAACCACCGAGCATTAGGGATATAGCCTCGTACCGTGTAAGTATCCTGAAATTTAAAGATATAGTCATTAAAGACATATAAATTAGGAAAAGAAATATTTTGTGAACAAAAATATGTGGTAGGACTTACAGGCGTTAATACAGGGGTAACCAAAAATGCTGCGCCCCACAAGAACTGCCCAAACACATCCCAGGTTGGCTTCTCACTATAAAACCTTGAAAAATATTTACAAACAATTAAATCAAAGAAATTTATCTTTTCTGGATAACATGAAATAAGTATTTAAATCACATTTTACTGTATGGACTTTTTGGATTAAAATGAAAACCAAGCCATAAAACAAAAACAAAAATAATTTTATGACTTAGAATTTAAGGTGCAGTACAATACCTTATGAGTAAATCTAGACTATGACCGAACTTCCTGAAAAAATGCAGAGAATTGTGATGGATATGTAAGACACACTGAATGAGAAATCTCCTTTGAAGAGAACTCACAGAAGTACAAGTATTAACTTTTCCAGTAGAATATCAACAAACTAGAAAGCAAAAATCATACACACCCTGGTACAGAGTTGTGAAACAAGTGTGCTATAAGTATCTTTAGTTGGTAACTATGAAAAAAGTTTGCCTATCCTACTTGAATTAGAGCTCATTGAGTAGTGGATTTATATGTCCTTAACTATTATTCCATATGTTAATAGATTTCAGAATTTGAGATATAAATGTCTGGAAAAATAAAATCTGTTTTTTATGGTTTGAGAATAGGCATTACTAAATGTCCACATTTCTCCTCTAATTAAAATGGAAGTGCACAATGAGATACCACCTCACGCCTGTTTAAATGGCTATCATCAATAGGACAAGTAATAATAAGTGTTGGAGAGGTTGCGGAGAAAAAAGAACCCTCATACACTGCTGGTGAGAATGTAAATTGGTACAGCCACTATGAAAAATAGTATAGACGTTCCTCAAAAATTAGGAATAGAATTTTGATCATAAGATCCATGATATCCCTCTTCTGGGACCAAATTCAAAAACAAAAAGTTCAAAAACATTTATCTGTAAAGATATATGCACCCCAATGTTCACTGTAGCATTATTCATGATAACCAAGACATAGAAACAAAGTGTCCTTTGATAAATGATTGGAGAAAGATATGGTACATATATACAGTGAAATATTACTCAGTCAGAAGAAAAAGTAAAATGGATGAACCTTGAGATTATCATGCTAAACAAAATAATTCAGACAGAAAAAGTTGAGAATCATATGATTTCACTCATATGTGGGATATAAAACTGAAAGCAACAAACAAGGCAAACAAACAGAGATTCATGTACACAGACAACAGTTTAGGAATTACCAGATGGAAAGAGGCTGAGGGGAAGGTAGATAGTGGTAAAAGGGGTCAAATATATGGTGATGAAAGGTAATTTAACCTTGAATGATGAGCATACAATGCAATGTACATATAATGTATTGAATTGTACACTTGAAACCTATATCCTTTATTAACCAATGTTACCTCAATAAATTTAATAAAATAAAATTTAAAAAATGGAAGTGAAAAAATTTGTGGGTATTTTTTGTTGTTGTTCCTTTGTTTTTGTTTTGTTTTGTTTTGTTTTACTCTAAACTGAGATTAATGCCAAGATGAACTGCTGGGTTTACTCTTCCATGAACTTCCAATGAGAGTAAACACCTAGGTGTTCTCAATCAGATAAGAGTCTGCACAGTTAATAATAATGATTCTGGTTGCGGACTCAGTCCCGAGCTAATACTCTAACTATTCTGGGAAGTTAATAGGGAAATGACAAAGGGGGAGAGGCAAGAGATTAATAAAATAAAGGAGGCATTATGGTTTAATAAAGCAACTAGAGAGGATTATTTGAAAATTTGAATCTAGAAAGAAAAATTTTTTTTTGAGAAAGCTGGATGTTTTATTAGAAGAGAAGGTATATTGATCAACTTGTTATTTTGGTAATTTTACCTTGAGTACTACTGTTTAATTTGAGTAGAATATACTGTGTGTGTGTGTGTGTATGTATATATATATATATATATATATATATATATATATATTATTTTTTACTGGTTTATCAATACTGCAGTAAAACGAATCACCTTCATCAATTACTCTAATAATATATGGCACACAAGAAGCTAAGTATACTATGATTATTTCAATGTGTCTTTTTTCTGTATTTTTTATTGAATGTGTGTGTTTTTGTAACATCTACAATAAGAATTGGTTTTTCAATTGTCTTAAAAATAAAATAGGCTAAAATTTTTCAACTATGATCCACAGAATAGAACTTCAAGACTTGGCCAATATCAGTTTGAGCTTCAAGGAGTGGATCCGAAATAATTTTCTAAGGAGAATGTTAAAACTGCTCTAAGATACCCCATTAGTACACCTCCAAGAAGAGGTGAATGGACTTCTTCAGTCAGAAATTTATGCATGATAGATTTGCTTAACTGCTGTAAACTTCAGTTAGTTCAGTCATAGTATAGAGATAATATTGTGTTAAAAATATTTTGAAAATAATCTATATAAATCATTTAGAATAACACTTGGTATACAATAGTTATTCTTAAGAAGAATAATTACTTCTTAATAACTGCTATTTCATTTTCAAAGACATATATTAGTCTTTGTTAGAAGATTTATTTATGAAAATATTTGTTAACCCAAAATGTATACTAAAATAACAATGAAATTTTATAATTTAAAATATTGCATATTGTACTAAACGACATTTTTGATTTAATTAAATAAAAGCTATCCCTCTGCAGTATGAAAAAAATTTGTACTTACTCATTCAAAAGAGGTCGAATAACAGTACCACCATGAGCATGAATTTCATGCATCTGTGTATAGAAGTAGGGCAATAAAGTGTATCTAATATTTAGAATGTTCCTTGACATTTCAGAAAAAGTTTCATTCCAGGAAGGAGGATCTTGTCTCTGAAACAAACCAAATTGAAGTAGATGTTAACTTTTGTCTTGTTTAAATTATTATTTTCAAAATGTATTTGGAGAATAAAAAGTAAGGAATAATATTAATTTGCTGTCATGTGCTATATACTATCTTCATAAAAATCTTATGCAATAGTATTTCTAGTTCACACAATGGAAAGTGCATGCACAAGATTAACATTTTAATAAGAAAAATGCAATTAAGCCCCTGACTTGATTTAGTTTAAGTGATCATATAAAGAATAGTTCACATTTGAATGGGTGACAAATATACTCTCAGTAATGATGATACTCAGTGTAGGGGTAAAAAGTCTAGGAGAGAAATGAAATGCTAGACAAAAGTGGACTGAAATAAAGAGACATGCAGAGCCATTGTGGCAACCCTGCACATTGTGTGTTCCCCTGAAAAAAGAATAATTTATGGTACAAAAGAATTAATAGTATAGTAGTCAGAGAAGACCTAATTAATGTTGGAAAAGAGAAAAGAACATGTCAAAGTCTGTCCAGAATACAAACTCCAGATAAAAAAGACTAAAACTGATACTGGAGACATTAAAATCCTGCTAAAAACTGTTGCACTAACTAGTTAAAAATAATACACAATTAAAGCGATTAGTGTTTTATATTTTAATTTGTGCCAGTGGAACAAAACATGGCTGCCACATAACTCCAGAGGCAACACTTTCAATGTTTGTTGTTGTTGTTGTTGTTGTTATTGATATCAACTGAAATAAGGCCCTTAAGAGCTGTGTCATATCTATGCAGATACCAACTTTCCTAGATTTCAAGAGTAAGAATGCTTGAATGATGACTGTTATTACTGGTATATGTAGTGTTAGAATGGGCACAGCCTTAAAAATTAAATGTTCCAAGAACTATTAAGCTGTATTTGATCATATTACTAGTTTCAAAGTCAAGTAAGAAGAGACAAAGATTGTATCTGTTGCTTATCAATTTCACTGATGTCATTTCAGTTTTAACATGTAGTTATACAAGCATATAATTCTAAGCCATACATTCCTAAATTCAATTTTATTATCTCACAATTAAACTTAAGTTGAAGCTTCTGTTCTTTAGATTTTTATTTAGAAATTTTTCCTTAGTCTTTGCCGCCTCCATTTCATCTTCTCCATTTCATCATCTGCCACATTCCAATTTTAGGATCTTTCACTTGTTCCCTCTCAAATGAAATTCTCTTCCCCCCCATATTATATGGTTGATCTTTCTTATTCGAGTCTGTGCTCTAATGCTAAAGTTTTCCTTTATATGCATTTATTTGTATATGAAATTTTATATAAATACATATATAAGTATATAAAAATAAGTATAAATATAAATATATATATATATATAATTATTATCTCTTCCTTCCTACATTATATGAACCAGTAAGATAGATTTTATAAATATTAGCTAGTATATTCTCAATGAATACTTGTTAAATGAATCCCTGTTCAGGCTTCTATTGATTCATGCCCCACTCTCAATATTATAACTTTCTAAATTGCATTACTGACAAGTTTTCCTGTTAAAATATTTTTATTCTATCAAGTTATGCTTCTATTGATCAATTTTCAAGTATTTCCAAAATATGATCCCATACTGCCTTCCTACCTTATTTAGATAATCATTTTTATTGACTGAAATAAATCCTCCCCTCTTTTTGCCTGAAATTTCCCAAGTGGCAAAAAAATTTCAAGGACATGGTGAGCTCTACCATTCAATTACTATGGTTCTTAAGACCAGCTTTGTCTACAACACTTCCATGAAGTTCTTTTGATAATTTATCTTTCCTCTGTATTTCTTACTGAAAGTCAATATCACAAAATTTAGCATTTAGTTAAATATTCTGTTGGGAGCCCTTTGTAAGGAATTATCAGTTCCTGAAATTCCAAGGGAGGAGAAGCATCAGTTCCTGAAATTCCAAGGGAGGAGGTTTCTCTCTCTTTATGTTAATCCATGTTAATCGCAGCTATTGTTTCTGGATACTTGTGGTTTTGTTTTGAGCAGTTTGTTACTTTGTTAGGAGCAGTTTGTCACATACTCAAGCTTTATAAGTATACGGTGCTAAATAAACTCGGTGCTGCAGCTTTGACTGTATGCCCTCCCGAGATCTTTTTCTCTTCTCTGTCTTTTTTCCTAACCCTCGCTTCCCCACTCAGGACTGTTCGACTACGTCCGGCGGATTCCGGCAATATTCCCTCTAATTGTCCATATTTCTGTAATTTTAATATTGTCTCCTCTCTCATTCAAGTTCCTTCAGACAACTTAGTAAAAGTATATACTTGTGTTATGATTCAGAACTTGTCATAATTCTCTTTTCCTTTTTCTCCCTTGATTTCTCAATTCATTGTTTTAACAATTGCCATTTAAATCTCCCCATTTCTTGCATTGATGCTAATATTTAAAATGACTAAATGACTTTTCACTTTTAATTATTTTGTT
Source organism: Eidolon dupreanum (assembly GCA_028627145.1). Classification (NCBI taxonomy): domain Eukaryota; kingdom Metazoa; phylum Chordata; class Mammalia; order Chiroptera; family Pteropodidae; genus Eidolon; species Eidolon dupreanum. Next base: position 24,832,911 of record CM053507.1, read on the forward strand.
TGTAGCTGATTTTCTTATTGTTTTGTTCCAGTTTGAAAGAAGTTACAGAGGCAGCTTTTTGTTGTTGTTGTTGTTGTTGTTGTTTTCCTGGCTACTCCCAAATTATATAGAACAGCAGTAAATATGTCAGCTAACAAGTCTTGAATTCAAAAGTATAAAGAATAACCCAAGTTAGAAAATTCTTAAAATGATGGACTTAAAGATCCTCAGTAAATGTACAGAGGTTCAAAATACTCATCTGGAAATCAGCCAAGTAGGGTACTACTGTGGTTAGTGGAGTGAAAGGAAAGAGAGTAAATGCAGTAATTACATACCCTAGTATTTGCAATATTATGATTTCTTGAGTATGGATAAAATGCTCCAAGTTGCATCCAGCGGGCACAGAGCTGATACTCTGATTCATTGAAGAAACCACAGATATCTGCTCCTGTCTACAATACATTGTTACATTTAATTAATTTTAATAGTTTGTTTCTTAATATTTACAAGTTATGAAGATAAAATAGAGCTACTTACATATGATATTCCAAAGAGACTAAATTCCATCATACCTAAAAAAAAAAAAAAATCTTAGAAAGCTACTATTTCATATATTTTGATTTTTTTTATTTATAAGGATATTCCATTTCTAATACCAACCTCTAATTCAATAAAACATTTTTCAAGTTATTCACATACTTTTCTATCATTTCTTGTTATAATATTCATACTTTTTTTTACTTTATAGTGTGAATGGCATTTATAAAAATTAGACTATAGGTTTACTTTCAGGATGACAATTTCTCTATAATAATGACAAGGCTCATCATTTGAAACAAATTGAATCGTATTTATTAAATAAAATCCTCTGAAGAGTGATCACTTTGATAAAATAGAATGTATGTGATTTCCCAGCTTTTCTTTTAAAAAAATATTTCTGAACATTGTTTTCTTTCAATCCTCACGTGAATAGTAAAACATTTTTAAGACTAGATCTGAAACAGAAAAGCATCCATTTCCCCTTTAAAATGACATATTTACTATTTATCCAACCATCACTAAAAAACTTTTTCAAAAATTGCTTTAAATTTTTGAATTTCCTTAGTTTGAAATGTTTTCGTCCTTCAATATCTCTGAGTAATTCTTATTCCCTAGAATCTAGAATTTCTACCCATTTTTATTATCTCTATATGTTATTTTTCCCAGCTCCTGCCCTTTCCAAACAGGAAACTTAGACAAAAAGAGATTAAATTATTTTCTCCAAATAAACTGATTGGATATCATTAGTTTATACATGGCATCCCAGATCCTGCTTTCTGGACCACTGAATTTTTCATGATGCTATTTGTTATAAATACAGTGCCAAAAGCATATTTTTGAGATGGACTTACACAGTATGAACTAAAACCAGCAAAAGTGAACACTTAATAAAAAACTGAAAAGAATGAGAAAAATGGTGACTCTCACATACCAATGATGGATTTGTCCAAATTGTCCCATTTTGCATAGTTGTCTCCAAGCCAGTGTCCCACCCATCGTCCGCTGGTAGGATATGTGGAACGAGAAATAACAACTCCTCTTTTGCCAGTTGTTTTATGCAATGCACTAATATGAGAGAAAAAGGATCTGTGAGTCTTCACATTAAGTATTTCCTTCGGATATTTCTATTTATAGACACTTCATTAAAAAAAAGGATTTTATTCGTGTTGTCTCTTATTACAACTTTATGTGTAGCTCTTTATGTGTAAGTCTTTTCTCACTATACTAAAAAATCCTCATGTGCATGAAGGGTATCATTCTTCCCTTCCAACATTTAGCAGAAGATATAACTAAGTGGCTTGCATTTATTTGTTCAATAAATACAAGTTAAGTCAACTACTGGTATTATCAAATCAACCAACTAATCATTTTGAGTTTTTTGAATGACCTCATTTTATTCTACTTAAATTGTTCTCTTGAATAAAGCTCTACACTCTATTGATTGTTTCAATTCTTCTCAATTATAACTTGTGAACACTTAATCTTCATATTACTCTGCAGAGAATCTTTGCTATAATACTGCATGTTTTAGAGGCTAAAGAGACCAAGGCTTTACTGTGTCTTAAAAAACAAAAGTAATTGTTCGGTTTCAAAAATGGAAGCTCTTCAAAGCCAGATCAAGAGAATGAATTTTACAAATTAAGTTATTACTTTTTTCCTTTTTTCCCCTCCTCTCTCATTGGAGAGTGACTTTTAAGTCTTATTGTGCATTCTAGTGGCAAGAATAACAAAATAGTGTAGTATTCTACATTATCTACATCTCTTCCTTTCTCTGATATTACATTATAAGAATATCTAAAAATATATTCACTATTATATCAATTGGAAATTAAATGTTTATTTTTATATTACTCAAAATAAATTGTATATGAATAAGGACTACAGAACTATCTCAGGAGAAAACACCTAAATACCAATTAGGCAGACTTGACAAGGCAGTAACACGCTATCAACAGTATCTAATAATTTATTTCTTACAGCATGGACCAAAGTATTTGTACTGATGTGCTTATACGTAAAGCTTCTTCAATGAGACCTTGAGATTCTTGAGGTTAAAGATTTTATGCTAATTTTTTTTTTTTTTTTTACCTCTTACACATAATACAGTACTTGGTTTATAATAGTAGCTCAAGAAATTTTTGAATTAATGAATAAATAGCTCAAACCAAAATTATAGGAAACTAAAAATGTTTTAAATAGACATAAGATGATATATTGAGTCATCTGCTGATAATGAAAACAACATTGTGTTTGTTAACTTAAAATTTCCTACTTGTATGTATATTTCTTTAAAAAGGTCATATCAGAAAACCATCTTCATTGTTTACCTTCTATAACAAATATAAAAGATCTAGTCGAGTTAGGAACATTAATATATTTGATATACATCACATATATTTCCTGACATTTAACAAGAAATAAATGTAGATTTATAGCGAATAAAAGAATTGATAATAAATTTAAAATATATAAAAATGTATATTCTAAATTTAATCTACAAATGAAATTAATTTTAACTATTATATTTACAAGGATAGTGTTGCCACAAGTTCTTCTTTTATTGGCATGCAAGAAATACATATTCTAAAAGGAATTTTTTCTGTTTGTCTTACTTTTGCGAAAATTCTTTACTGACACTTTAAAATAACAATTGAACATATGCCTTGTTAGATTTCTGATTGAGAATAATTCTGCTCAAAGTATTTTCAAATAATTTTCTTAACGGAAACCTAACTTCTTGCATTAGAATAACCTCTGCAACCCTTCACATAATATTTCTTATTTGAAAAATCATATTGCCACAAAAAATATAATTTAAAATCCTATCACTATACATATTTTCTAAATATTTCTGGCATGTTCCAACTTTACAAATGGTTTAGTCGCAATAAACTAAGTTGAATTTTAAGAAGCACTTTCAACCATAAGATAGCCTATCCTCCATTGCCAGTTGACTCTGGAAAATTTATCTTATAGAAACAATTTTAATATTGTGTTATAGAAGTATTTTTATTGGGTATTTGTAATAATCTACAAGAGCATTTTTTAAAAAGTATTAGAAAAATTATAAAATATATCTTAAATTATTGGAGAAAATTTCTAAAAGGAAAACGGTGATTTTTTGCAAAGCTATGCCTGTATATTTTTAAAGTAGATTATATGAAAGGAGATTATTAAATTGAAAATTTTAAAAACATTTTAAAGTTTCTAACAATAAGTAAATTTCTTTGGTTTTGTCATGTTTACTAAAGATTATCTCAAATTAACTCAATTGTCTATCTCAAATTAACTCAACCTTTAAAACATTAATCTGTGTAAATGTGGTTGAAATTTTCACTGAAAAATTTTATATGCAGAAGCAAAATTAATCCTGAAATAAATTTATTATGACTTTATACTAAAGGATGTATTGAAACCTTCCTCATAATGCTACTTAAGAGTTAAATTGGACCTTAAATATCCCCAAATACCTTTGTATTAAAAAGAACAAAAATATTGAGAATTGACTCATAATCTTGGCAAAATTTATGCATTTTAAGATGAAAATGTATAATTTATGGAAAATTGAAAGAAAATATTTTTTTTCAGAGTGCAAGATATTGATTGAACTTCTAGAGCAAGATGGTTCTTGACATATTGTGGGATGCTTAGTAAATTTAAATGAATCAATTATTATCCTACTACAGCTATCAAAATTGTATAAATAAATTCAAGGGAAATGCAGCTAAATTCTAATAGTTGGCACACATAGTTTTATGGTAAAATGAGGTTAGCTGAGGATAATTGTGCTCCAACATTACGTTCCAGTAGAGTGAAAAACTTTTTGCCAATAAAATGGCATTGTTGATGACTAGTTTTTTTACTCTTAAAAACGATATTTTCTAGTCTTTCTACATTATCTTAGTGTGCCTACACTTGAATTTGATGAACAAAGGTGTGGTCATTTATTCATGTAATATCTTAATTCACCTATTCTAGGTTGAAAAAGAGTTTGGCATTAGAAATAAGATTAGCATGTTTTACTATATGAGGAAATATTATCCATCCTTTTTAGTTCAAAACTTTTTCATTTTTTTACCTATATCAATCATATGCTAGAGCAGTGGTTTACAACCCTGAATGCTCATTAGAACTACCTGGGGAATTTTTAAAAATTCAGATGCTCAGGCTGTACTATAGACCAATTAAATTAGAATTTTTAAAAAATCTCCAAGTAATTACAATGTGTGGTTAAGAGCCAGTAATCTAGAGCTGCATCGTGTAATATGGTGGCCACTAACCACATGGGTTATTGAAAATTCCATTCCTAAGTGACTCTACGTACATTGCTCAAGAGCCATATATGGTTAGTAGCTACCATATTAGACAATCTCAAATTATCACTGCAGACAATTTTATTGGAAAATGCTAATAGAGACTTGATACTCAAAGAACAGCCTATGATCCATGATTTTTACTTTCACATAAGAGTTTGTTTAATATGAACATTAAAGTTTGAGAAGCTCAATATCATTCACACATACTCTAATTTGTTAACAACAAATTTAAGTAACAGATTTAGCCAAACTTTAATGTCTTAATTGATGATATTGAAATATATATTATTTACTCATTTATTCATTCAAAACTATGCCGAGTACCTACTAATGGTCAGGCACTGTGCTACCATGTGCTGAGTATACAGTGGGGCCGAAAATAAAATGATTCAAGATTCTTTTGGAAATGGAATGTAAATTACAAGCAATGTTACAGATGAGAGAGGAGAGAGAGAGAGAGAGAGAGAGAGAGAGAGAGAGAGAGAGAGAGAAAAGCATAATTATTCAAAATGTCATGAAGGACCAAGTAATTTATAAAGAACATTGGGGAAAAAAGTGCTACCAGATAAAGTCAGCAGAGTTTTGTTTGTTTGTCTTGTTCATTTGTTGTTTTCAGTTTCATATCCCACAAACAAACAAAAATTCATAGACACAGATAACAGTTTAGAGATTACAAGAGGGAAAGGAGGAAGGAGGGGTGGTAGGTAAGGTTAAGGGGGGTCAAATATATGATGACAGAAGGAAATTTAACACTGAGAGGTGAAAACACGATGCAATATATATATGAAGTATTATTGAGTTGTACACTTGAAACTTATGTAATTTTAATAACCAATGTCACCTCCCAAAATTTTAATTAAAAAATAGATGAATTTAAAAAAAAAATAGATAAGGTCAGCAGAGAACACTAAAAGTAGCATTAAATCTAATATCTAAAAATAATAAAGAGTCAGAAAGGATAATTATGAACACTGCTTACTCAAAAGTAGGTTTCCCTTGTGACCATCCATACAGATTGTGAACGTCGTAATGTACAACTTTTGATCCATCACTAAGAAATTGCTCAGTTTCCATACACAGAGTTCTGAACTCTAATCCTCTATTTCTTTTTGTGAGTTCTAGGGAGAACCAGTAAATGATATTAATATATCATAAAATGACATATTAAAATGTATAAAATATAACTATATATTCTTTTGGCAAAGACATTAATTTTTGTTTAAAAATATTATTGATTTTTAACCATTTGTACATCACAGTATATAATTATAATTGATTGTAGTCATAATTATGACTAAAAAAATATGTGAAAAAATTTTACTATATTTAGTAACAAAAATGTTACTAATTAACATGAATTAACAAAAAACAGAAAAACAAATATACTCCTAAATGTCTATTATATTTTATTCATTTAGAGAAGAAATACTGATTAAATAGATTTTAAAAATCAATTTGGTAACGTAAAGCCTTGGGAATTAAGAGCCAGGCAAATGGTATATTAACACTATCTTTTGATTCACTTTTTCTCAGTTTAAGATGCATTTTTCAGAAAGTTGCCATCACTTTATGTTAACAGAGTACAAAGTTTACTGCCTATATAAGAGTATGAGGATGAACACTGAGAGACTAGAATTTTCCCTTTCAGATTAGGGACAACCAAAAGAGTGTTAGCAGTCTTTCATTTTTTTTCTTGTAAAAATTTTTTTTTTAATTTTCATAAAAGTCTATTTTTTTACCATAAAGAATATTGAATGTTTTCAAATCTGGGAAGATCCTTAAGAAAATCAAAGTAACAATTTCAAATTTAGAAATGTGTTGATATAAATAAAACATGGTTCTTGATGTTTCATCTTAAATAGTATTAAATAATATTGGCAATGGGTCAAAGTATGGTACAGCATGTAGCTGGGTAGTGAGAACTGGGAATGTGAATCCTTTTCCCTACAACATGAAATATATAAATCTAATAAATAAATAATAATATAACATCAAAGCAAATGACAATATTGTACCTGGCATATAAGGTGGATAATTTAGCTCTGTATTTCTGCAACGATTATTGACATCTCCACTTACAAAACTTGATGGTTCATTCATATCCTAAGAAGAGAGAAAAGTAAACAGAAAAGAAATTTAGAACATATAATCTCGAAAGAACTAATTCAGAGAGCCAATAAATTAAAGCAGCATATTTAAATAATGGAGCATTTACTTACTATTTTAAAAAGCAAAAACATAAAGCATCTCAATGATAATAAAGAATTTAATTAAGCTCAAAGTTTAACATTTTTATAGTTCATGCCTTCTTTGGACAAACATAAAATGCCCTACTTTTCCACTGTAGTTATAATACACACATAAAAGTGATTTTTTTTCTGTGTTTTCTAGGCATAAAATTAAATTATAATAGTGAATATTCTCCCACACCCTCCCTCCAAAACTCATGCCTGTGAGCCACCCTGTATCAATTGCTTTTTTTAAAAAAAGCAACTGTTTGTGGTTTTTAAAACCACAGGATATAGTTTATAAATACAGAAGACTTCAAAGAGTCTTTCTGTTGGGCACACATTTTGGGATCCTAGTACCACATATAAATGGACCACCACCTAAATATATACCTCCTAAAGGTGATTGATTATTTCACCCAATAAAAGGTTATCTTTTCTGGATCAAGACATCCTTGGGGAAAGTTTTAATAGAGTCCCTTATAGTACATAACATTATACATCAAATAAGTGTATTTCCCATTAATTAAATAAATCTGTTGTGTACAATCTAATATCCTCAGGCTTGCACACCACAGCATCTTTATAAAGGTTTCTTCAATTTAAAAAAATGTAAATTAATGTATAATTGTTAAAAAATCAACAAAAAAAATATCACCTCCAAAAATCTAGAGAAATGTTATATAAAATCTATTGAATATTTACTTGTGGTAGACTTTTTTATGCTATCTCAAGATAATATTATTAAAAATCTTATTACCAATATTTGAAGTGACATCTAAAATTATGAAATTATCTGTGAGAGAATTTTGTCTAATTTATAAGATGTTATGATTTCTTACATCAAAGACAGTTGAGTGTGAGATTTATACCTAAAACTAAATGAAAATAAAATAAGCATTTATGAATGATTAGAAAAAGAGGCTATTTTGGTTCCTTGGTCAAGTTGAAAACATTCGACTTGAATATTCATGAAATAGCATTTATGTACATAAATTGAATTGTTAAAACTGTATTTTAGAAGTCCTTTGCAATAAGAAGTTTTATGAAAAAAATAAATGAGATAATTTTCAGAAGGAATATTTTACTTACATTATTAGAATCTAGTTAGAAGTTTGCATAATTAATACACAATTCATAACAGAATATAAATTATTCAAAGTTTGCTTACAATCCACAAGCCATCAAACTTCATCTGGTTATCGTAGAAATCTTTAATTTCCCTTTCCCACCACTCTGCTGTGGAATTCCTGAAGAAATCTGGAAAACCTACATGAGCTCTGGAAGCCTATAAAAATAAGATTTAGATCCACAAGAATTAAATAATAAAAAAGACTATATGTGTCTAAGTTAGACATTGAGCTGTAAGATTCATAAGTTGTGCACAAGTGATAACGAAGGCAACCAGATACCAACCTTAATTACATAAATGTATACGATTCTCTCCAAACACCCCAACAGCAATGGGGTTAGTAAAAAGAGAGAGTGATACATGCAGAGAGAAGAGAACAGCCTTGTGGTCCCATATAGAATGTGAAGAAACAGTTCAAAACACAGAAATATGTTTTCAGTGCTGCTTAGTGTGATAGGAAAGTTTTCTCTCCTTATTTTTAGAGCAGTATTCTGTAGCTTTACCTTTGTGGAGCATGATGGGGAAGGAAAGGGACTTGATTTAGTCTCTTTTCCTGATTAAAAAAAAAAAAATTGTTTACCTGGCTTTCTGCCCTTCCAGAACCAATATATTATTCCACCCACCCAACCATTTATTTTGCTCTTTCACATCTAACCATTCCTACGCCGGCAAAGAAGAGATGATTAACTCCTTTCCCTACCAAAAAAAAAAAAAAAAAAAGAAAGAAAGAAACTCCCTATTTGCCAGCCTACCCACATAAATCCAGGGTCAGAGTCTGTGTATTAGAACAGGATTGACTTTCAGCAGGTAAATTGCCTAAAAAACAGCTACACCTACACACTTCACTGTCACATTTAAGACTATGGAATAACTGCCACAACAGTCTTCTCCATGAACAGTACATAAGACGGTATTGTGCATAGAGAAAATGCAGAGTAGGAAATATAAAGATTAACAAAACATGTATATCATGGGTATTTTTAGATTTAAAAGAGACTTCATTTTATCATTTTTCCCAAATTATATTTTACTCATAAGGAAAAAAAGGCTCAGTGGTGTTATAGTCAATGATTATTTTCAATGAATATTTTCAGTGAATGAGAAAGAGTGAGAAAGGTAATACTATATTTCGTTTTATAACTTTCATTGTTCTGCTCTTTCCATAATTCATTCATTTTCCTGTTTTTTTTTCCAGTTGGATGCTTTTATTTCTTTCATACAAATCATTGGTTATATCTAGAAGTTTCATCAGGCACATATGATCCAAAATGTTTATCCTTTTTGTGGAAGAGCATCCCAAGTGATTGTACATACACCACTGTAAATTGAAGTTGCTCTCCAAAATCTATGTAAAGAAGCTATGCCTACCTCTCCGGTGTTGCCAACACTACCCAACATTAATAGATAGAACTCCAGTTGAGATAAAACTTCGACTTTTTTCCTCAAAAAAAAAAAATTATTAGGTTTAGTAATTCTTTGACTCTACTTTAGAAATAATTTGGTAAGTTTTAAGTAAAAATGGTCCTCTAATGTTTCACACTGAACTTGAATTTTTACATGAACTCATATGATTTAATGATTATAATTTGATATACCCAAAAGACTGATTGCTGACCCATAGTTTTGTTGATTTTATTTCTATCGTTTTGATAGTATTTATTTTCTTTATTTCTGGTCTAATCTTTATCACATCTTTCTTCTAGCTTTGGGCTTAGTTTGTTTTGCTTTTTGTAGTGCTTGGAGGTATAGAGTTAGATTATTTTACTCTTTTTTAATGCAGGTATTTATCATTAAAATTTCCCTCTTAGTGTTGCTTCTGCTGTATCCCCTAAGTTTTGATATGCTGTATTTTCATTTTGCTTGTCTCAAGATATTTTCCAATTTTTTTTATTTCACTTTGACCCATTGGTTGTTCAAAAATGTATTGTTTAATTTCCTCATATTTGTGTATTTTCTCATTTTGCTTTTGATTTTAGTTTTATTCTACTGTGGTCAAAAAACATGGTATGATTTCAATGTTCTTAATTTCTTCAAACTTGTTTTGTGACTTAACTCGTGATAGATATATCCTGAGAATGTTCCATGTGCTCCTGAGGAGAATGTATATATTCCGCTGCTATTTGGTAGAATGTTCTAGATATAATCTGTCAAGCTCATATGGTCTATAGTGTCATTTAAGTTCAGATTCTTTGTTGATTTTCTTTCTGATTGTTCTATTTATTATTGGAAATGAAATGATAAAGCCTCTTCTTATTACTTTATTACTGTGTACTTTTTCTCCTTTTAGTTCTGTTAATGTTTGCTTTATAGAATTAGGTGCTCTGCACTTAAGTGCATATATATTTATAATTATTATATCTTCTTGATGAATTGATTCTTTTATTATTATATAATGTCCTTATTAGTCTCCTGTAAGAGTTTTTGACTTAAAGTCTATTTTATCTGATATAAGTATAGCCAACCCTGTTCTCTTTTGGTTGCCATTTTCATGGAATATCTTTTTTCACTTCTTCACTTACAGTCTATATGTGTCTTTAAACTTAAACTGAATTCGTGTAGACAGCACATATAAAACTGACAAACTGTTAGCTATACTACCTAAGATAAAAAGAGAGAAAAGTCAAGAAAATAAAATCAGATATAGAAAGTAAGACATTACAACTGATGTCACAGAAATAAAAAGGATCATTAGAGACTACTATAAACAATTACACACCAACAGTTTGGATAACTTAAAAAAAAATGGAAAAATTCCCAGAATTATACAACCTAACAAAACTGAATCATGAGGAAATAGAAAATCTGAACATACCAATTACTTGCAAGAATACTGAACCAATAATCAAAAAATTTCCCAACAAAGAAAATTTCAGGACCAGAAGACTTCACTGGTGAATTCTATCATACATTTAAGAAAGAATTAATGCCAATCCTTCTCAAACTCATCCCAAAAATTGATGTGAAGGGAATACTACCAAACTTATTTTAAGAGGTCAGCATCACCCTAATACTAAAGTCGAAGACACCACAAGAAAAAAGAAACATACAGAACAATATCCCTGATGAATACAGATACAAACACCCTCAATGAAATATTAAGAAAACAATTCAAGAGCACATTTAAACAATCATACACCATGAACAAGTGGGATTTATTCTTGTGATGCAAAGATTGTTTAACACACAAAAAATCAATTAGTGTGATATGCCATGTTAATATAATGAAAACAAAAATCACATGATCATCTCAACAAACATTGCAGAAAAAGTGACAAAATTCAAAATCCTTTCATAATAAAAACTCTCAATAAACTAAGAAGAGAAGGAAATTACCTCAACATAAAGACCATATGTTTAATGCCTACATCTACATTTAATATCATACTGATTCAAGAAAAACAATTTATCCTATATAAGGTAAAGGCAAGGATGCTCACTCTTGCCACTTCTATTTGACATAGTATTGACAGTCCAAGCCAGAACAATTAGGCATAAAAAAAAAAAAAAGCATTCAAATCAGAAAAAAAGAAGTGTCTTTGTTTGTGGATAACATAATTTTTCACAGAAAACTCTAAAGAACACACACACCTACCCCACACGCACATGCACACACACACACACACACACACACACACACACACACAGAGTTAGAACTAACAAACACATTCAGTAAAGATGCAGGATAAAAATCAACATGTAAAAATCAGTAGCATTTCCATACACTAACAACAAACTATCTGAAAAAGAAATTAGGAAAACAATAGCACTTACAATAGTAAAAATAATAATAAAATAGGAATAAACTTAACTAAGGAGGTGAACAATATATATACTAAAAACTACAAAACTACTAAAAGATACTGAGAAATACACAGACAAATAGAATGATATTCTTGTTGGTGAATTGGAAGAATTAATGTAGTTAAATTGTCCATCTTACTCAAAGCCTTCTATAGATTCATTGTGACTCTTGTCAAAATCCCAAGGGCATCTTTTATAGAAATAGGAAAAACAATGCTACAATTCCTTTGGAACCACAAAGAACCCTAAATAGCCAAAATAATCTTGAGAAAGTAGAAAAAAGCTGGAGTCATCACATTTCCTTAATTCAAAATATATTCCAAATCTATAGTAATTAAAATGGTATATTATCAGTGTAAAAATACATACAGACCAATGGCACAGAATAGAGAACACAGAAATCAATCCACACATATATAGTCAACTGATCTTTGTGACAAGAGTGCCAAGAATGTACAATGGGGAAAAAGATAGTCTCTTCAACAAATGATACTGAAGAGCAAACTAGATAACCACACTGTAGAAGAATGAAATCAGATTTTTATCTTATACCACATAAAATTATCAGCTTAAAATAGACTTAAGTCTTAAATATAATGCTTGCAACTGCATAACTTCTAAGAGAGAACAAGAGAAAAGCCTCATGACATTGGTCTTAGTAAAGATTTTATGGATATGACACCAAAAGCACAGGCAACAAAAGCAAAAATAGACAAGTGTCATTACCTCCAATTAAAAAGTTTCTGCTCAGTGAAGGAAATGATAGACTAAATGAAAAAGTAACCTACAAAATGAGAGAAAATATCTGCATGCCATATAGCAGATAAAGGGTGAATTGCCAAAATATTTGATAGCCCTACACACATATGTATATATGTATATATGTGTATGTAAGTATGCATGTATGTATGCATGCATGCATGCATGCATGTACGTATGTATGTTTTTATGTATAAAAATGAAAAATGACCTACTTGAAACTGGCCAAAGACTTGAACAGACATTTCTCTAAAGAACGAATACAAATGGCCAACAAGTATATGAAAAGATGCCTGGCTTCATATATCATCAGGGCAATGTAAATCAAAATCACAATTGAAATCACCTCACACCTACTAGGATGACTGTTATCAAAAAAAAAAAAAAAAAAAAAAAACAAAAAACGACAACAACAGGAAAAAAAACAAAAAACAAAAAGCTGGTGTTGATAATGTATAAGGATTCCTCAAAAAATTAAAAATAGAACTACCATATGATCCAGCAATCCCATTTGGGGACATGTATCAAAAACAAAAATAAAAACAAACAAAAAAAAGCACATAAAATCAAGATCTCAAGTTTAATGATGTTCTGTTCACAGACTTACAGTGTTGAAATAACCTAAATGTCCATCAATGAATGAATTGATAAAAAAACAAAACAAACAAACAAAAAAACTGTGGTATATACATACAATGGAATACTGTTCGGTCTTACAAAAGGAGGAGATTCTGAAATATGTGGCAATGTGGATGAGTAAAATAAGCCCACTTAATATTGCATGATTCCATTTTTATAAGGTATCTAAAATAGCTAAATTCACAGAATCAGAGAATGGGATAGTGGTTGTCAGAGACTGGGGACTGGGAGCAATGGGAAATTGCTGTTCAACAGGCATAAAGTCTCAGTTATACAGGATGAATAAGTTCTAATGATCTGCTGTACAACAATTTTATTAGGATCAAGAATGATGTATGTAAACTTAAAAATTTAAGAGGGTAAATGTCATGTTAAGTGTTCTTACCACAATAAAATTATTACTTAAACAAGATAAAAAGTAAAATTACTTAATAGTATGACTAACACATTTTTATTTAGAAAAGAAATTTTGATTTAAATATGGTCTTATAAAGATTTAGAAAATAATCTATATACTTTTTTAAGGAAAGTATCCAAATGGAATGATTGGTCAAAGTGATCTTGAAATCCAAGAGCTGAATTTCTTAGAGTTATATAGTTAATAAATGTAAAACTTACATTAACAGCTTCATCTTCAGTCAGACTCTCATCTATTGTTACATTAGGTAAATCTGGCCAAACCTACAAAATAGAAAAAAATTGAAAAATGGTTTAAAATAAATTTAGTATGGTATGACTGTGTTGAAAATAAATTATAACAGTTTTAGAGATATACGATAGACTCAAGATCACAGAACAGTAGTTTCTTTAGTTATATTTTTAGTTTTTGTTTTGGTATATTCCCATTTTCCATATTAATTTCCTCTTTAATCTGACAAATAAAATTTTAAAAAGCCAATCTTTGTAGTTAGTAATGATTTTGAAAATAATACATGTAATCAAAGTTCTCTCAAGAAATAATATGAAAACCATACATTAAATTTAAATTAATGTAGTATATTAAAACTGTTTCCATAATTATTAAAATTTAAAAATGATAAATATATTTTTATTTGAAAGGTACCGGAGATCTGAGTGGGATGAGGTCATGCTGAGGCAAATATCTTTGTGATTTTCAGTTAGTACCAAATCATCTTTTTACCCCCACTCCTCCCCCACCCCTGTTCCTTCCTCCCTGCTTACCAAAGTTTTCCTCCACTCCCACCATAAACCCACAAAACGGAACCTAAATTCAATCATGCTGGAGATCTGGGAATTTAAATCTATGTATTAGAAATTTAAAAGGTCCATATAAAAATGTAAATAATCCCCAAAGGAATCCTACAAAGGATTTGTTTCTGATTGGGAGGAGTGAAGAAATAGAATAGAGGGTAAAAATCTAAGAAAATGTATAGAAATATAGAACAACATAAAGGTAGGAAGGAAAAAAATCCTTTTCTATGGCCAATATGTCATATTCTATACTTGATATGTTTCTTAAAATATGATTTTTTTCAGTAAGGTTATTACAGGAGTTTTTCTATTTTATTTTAATCTTTTTTTAATTTTGAAGTTATTTTCAGACTTATAGAAAAGCTGCAACAATTATATCTAGGTTTTTTCTATACCCTTCACCCTGCTTCCTCTAACATTAACATATGTATAGCTACTGTACAATTATCAGAACAAAAAAATTAACATGAATACAATACTATTAACTAATCTATGGGCTATGTTTGAATTTTACAACTTTTATCATTAATGTCCTCTTTTTGGTTCCAAGGTCCAAAAAGGATCCCACATTACATTTAATTAAGTCTTCCATTATAGGATGTTATTATTATTTTTTTTCATTTCAGTTATGACTAGTGAATATTTTTATCTACTCTTTTATATGCAAGTCAAACCATGAATTTTTCTATATTAATATATGTTATATATTAATATAGGTCTGAATATTATTGCTTATATGCAATACAGCCAATTATATTCCTTTTTCAAGGGAGGAATATAAGTATAGCTCTTAAAAGCATTGTTTATTTTATTAGTGATATGTTTTTAAGAGAAGTACATATATTTACATGACTTGCAATACAGAATAATGAATCACCATCTTATTAATGGTAGTTTTATAATAAAACAAGAAATAAAACAAAAGACAATTTAAAGATAAAACAAACTGTATTTGGGCATACAACTTGTATAAATTCTTTCTGTTTCTAATAATCTAAATTGAACCCAGAGAGTATATATTATTTGCTTGTTAGCTATTAAATCATTACATTCTGTATAACGTATCTCTCCCCCTGAATGATTTCAACAATTTTTTTTAATTCAAAAGAATCTTTCAGTGAAATACCATTTATATGTATTTTGTTTTAAGATCAGTTCCGTACCTTTCCCCAACAAATATCATCGCTGTCAGGCCATTTGACAAAAACATCTTTCTCCTTTCCTCTTTCAAATGCTGGGTAAGGCTTTGTTTCATTTCCTGAAATTGCTGGATCCTAAAATTAAAGAAATACAAACCAGGTAATTACAGAATAAAAGTATAGCCTCTTGGTTAGTTGTTATAAAATGTTATAATTTTCCATTACTACATTATCATTATATTGTGCCTTCATCATTTTATTGTTCATTCATAGACTGAAAAATGGACTGATGATATAAACTTAAGTGTTTTAGCTAGTTTGTCTTCTAAATTTCTTAGAAAAAAATTTTAAGAACTTTTGAAAATATATGAACTATGATTTCAAGCAAGATTACGATTGCTTCCTGTGAGATCATGATATTCTTCCCATTGAATCACTAACTTAAAAGCAAATTTTTTAACATGATAAGCATAAGAAATAGTCCTAAGGAATAATTTGAAAATTGTATAGGAATAGAAAATCCATTATCAGTTTGTGATAGCACCTATATATTGAGGCCAGTTTACAGCTTGGGTGATCACAAAAAAAGAAAGAAAGAAAGAAAGAAAGAACGAACGAACGAACGAACGAAGAAAGAAAGAAAGAAAGAAAGAAAGAAAGAAAGAAAGAAAGAAAGAAAGAAAGAAAGAAAGAGAAAGAAAGAAAGAGAGAGAGAGAGAGAGAGAGAGAGAGAGAGAGAGAGAGAGAGAGAGAAAGAAAGAAAGAAAGAAAGAAAGAAAGAAAGAAAGAAAGAAAGAAAGAAAGAAAGAAAGAAAGAAAGAAAGAGAAAGAAAGAAATAAGCTTGTTTTTGACTCTCAGCTTTAGTCTTAAATCTTTAAGGTTATATCAAGTATAAAGGTATCCTGGTGGCAGTCTACATAAATAAAATTCAGTGTTAAAAGAGGAAAGTTTTAGGTTTGGGAGTAGAATCCAAAGTTATATATTTCCTATTTTGAAACACCTTCCTGCACCCCTTATTCTGGGAGACTAATCTTAATAAAATCAAATTAATAAGATAATAAGACTCAGATAAAATATAAGCTATAAATACTGACCAGGATAATAATGTATCTCATTCCTTCACTTCG
Organism: Eidolon dupreanum; assembly: GCA_028627145.1. Taxonomy (NCBI): domain Eukaryota; kingdom Metazoa; phylum Chordata; class Mammalia; order Chiroptera; family Pteropodidae; genus Eidolon; species Eidolon dupreanum. The sequence continues at coordinate 24,849,784 of CM053507.1, forward strand.
TATTTTGTCAACAAACTGAGGTAGGTCCTTGAATCTTTCACCAATTGTAAAGTCCAGTTGTCTTTCCATGTAATCAATGTCTGTGTATTGAACATCCTGAAAAACAAGAATTGTGGTAGTGGGGTAAGAATCACAAGAGTGAGTGAATAACATTCTATCATACTTATTAAAATATTAGCAATATGAAAGTATCAATGCCTCTTCCTTTGATCCTAAAAGGAATTAATCAAGTATTACAATGATCAAGAAATAAAAGTAGCATATAAAGATGCAAAATATTCTAAGAATAAGTTCAAATAAATACTCTATTTTATGAACAGTAATTTTGATTTAGAAGTAAAAATTCTTTCAAATCAGTATCTTTTGCTATAAATTCCTAAAGGAAACAGAAAGACATTGGATTAAATGGCTTATGAGGCTTGAAATTATGTTAAGTGGTAATTTGGATGTTTGTACAGTGTACATAGAGACAGATATTGGTTTATTTCTGGAAACATAAAGTAAATATAGGATAATTTCAAATAATTCTAATATTGCTAAAGGGGAAGAAAGAATTATTAGTAAATCCATTAAATATTGTAAGATTTTGCATCTGTTATCCACCAAAGTCATTTCTGAAATAACAGCACAAGCTTAAATAAGCAAAATATTGCTTATATATAGGTATTTACAAATATTTGTAAACTAATAAATGTTTGAATGTTATCATGAAAATTTTAATTTAGGCCTAAACAACAAATTTGTTAATTATTTTTTGTTAATAGACATTAGCTCAATTTTTCTTCTAGATTTTGTAAAATATATGGCTAATATAGTAGTGTTATAAACATATATGGGTAATATGTTATAAAAAATAAAAACCTTCCCTTTTTAAAAAATCCACTTGCATATTTCTATAGCATCAAACTATATAATTAAAATCACCATATAATATATTCTGGAACCATATATTGTATTCTTCTATATGTACTGATATCTTATCATGAGGTCCTTTTCATTGTTCTTAGAATCAGTTCTCATATACACCAAGCATTCTAGATTTCAGTGCTTAAGTGTTAGTTACCAGCAAGATCTCTTAGATTCCAAATACAGCAAAAAAATAAAATTATATGGATTGATTATTTCTGGATACTTAGGGATATTTATTTTCCCAAACATTGAAGGAAGAGGATACTCTACCAGACCTAATTCTGTATTCTAATATTACGACTATCTTCTATTCCAAGGCAAAATCACTCCATTTCACCTCCAATTCCTTCTCTATAACTTGTTACATCAGTTGATGAAATAAGTTCCCTGGACCCTTACTCTTACCCAAAGAGAACACAGGGAATATGTCTCACTACTCATGTGACCCGAAATTTAAGAGAAAAATACAAGATGGTGAGTTGTTTAGTGCAACTCCAGGTCATGGAATTGGAGAAAGAGAAAAGAAATGATATCTATCTAAAAGACATTTTACAAAAATTTTCTATCTAATTCATTTGATGTTATTAAAAAACTAAGCCTTGATTATTGCTAAATGCTTAAAATAATTTTAAAGTATATATTTTTAATTATTTCATTCTGCTTTTATAGATGACATATGTAACATTGTCTTAAAAGTTGAAATACATACATAGGGGATCTGAGCAGCCACCATTTCATTGTATACTTGCTCAACCTGTGAAGTATTTCTGTACCCATAACGACATATTTGGAATCCCAAAGACCAATAAGCTGGCATGACTGGTCGGCCAATTACCTTTGAAAACAAAAATTATTTGTAAGCTAAGATAATTACTTTTATTATAAAGAAAATTTTATGTGTTTTAAAAAAACAAATTCCATCATACTTCATGGTATTGCTTCGTTACAACTTCTGGATGTGGGCCCAAAAACATATAAAAGTCCAAGATTCCTCCAACTGTGCGGTAAGTTAGAGCAGGGGTTGGCTGAAAAGTAACATCTGGAAATCAAAAAGATAATTATATTTTTATCTACATATAAAATATTATTTTATTAAAGAGTAACACAAAATATAAGAAATTAAACAAATTGTTTTACCCATTGCATTGCTGTTAAGTAAGAAAACTCCATGAGCATGGCTCTCATCTTCCAAAGCCATGTGATAGGGATGAAATCCATAGGAATTAAGTTTATACTAAAATAAAAAAATAAACAATATATATTTAGATAATAATATCATGTAAATATTGTCAATGTAATATTTAAATTCATTATAATATGGAGCTTAGGAATTTAAAAGTTTCTTTTTCGCACATACAAATTATTTGAATTAAATGCATTTCTCCTAGAAACTAATTTTTCATTATTTAAACTGTTACAGCTTTAGAACATGCAAATAAACATACAAATGTATGACATCCACAAATGCTGCCTCACAACAGATGCAAAAAATCATTGGTATTAGAGTAGTGAGTTTCTTTCTACAGGTTATGTGTGTTAATTTATTTTATAAATTGGCACTTCTTTTTGAATACTGTAATTTCCTAAAAATGATTAAAGCACTCAACATCTTAAATACTTATATGGTAATATCTAAGTTTATATAATATTTTATAATATTTAAAATGATTATTTACATAATAATTTATATTTGTGAAGCATTTGATTTCTTTTTTAGTTAGATCTTTTTACTTTCTAGAATTAAAAAAAGTACAGTCAGAGCCATGAAATGACTTGACAGAGGTCCAAAAACTTGTAAGTTGATGATCCCCAATCAAATTGACCTCTTTGACTCACACCAAAACCCAGTAACTGATTAGCATAGGAAAGAAAATTTATGTATTGAGAATAAAGACTATATAACTTAATGCTAATTCTAATGTTGATGGGTTTTTAAAAAGTAAATTTTGGTAAAACATATTTTTTCAAGTTGATATAATGAAAAACCATCTTTATACCATAAGATTGAAATATTGTGGTACAAATAAAAGTTATTTAGTACCTAACAAACAATAAAAAGTGATTGCAATAGTATACACATTTTATAATTTCATATTTAATATATCCTTTAAGTATGTATCACATGTGGAAAATGGAAATAAGCTAGTATTTCTATTAAAATGTATTTTTATGATATGTCTAGAATAATTATAGTTAATATCAGTTGTGCAGTGCATTAAATATTCATGAAGTGTAGTCCATTAATAAGATGAATCATTGAGAAAAATGACATGAGCATATAAAAACATTTTCTAAAGATGTAACTAGCAGTATTACTCATAAAAATGCACAACTGCAGCTGGGTGTCATAAAGAAAAAAGTTAGCATCAAATCATTATCAAAGTAAAAATAAAAAAGGAGAACCCTGGTCAGCTATTTTTTAAAAGCTAAGGTAAATATAGATTTGGCAGCTAATACTGAATGTGAACATTCTTTCTATACAGTTGAGAGGGTGAGGAATTGAGTCACTACCTCACTTCTCACTGTATTCAATGTTATCTACCCAACTTCTACTTTCGCCAGTAATGGTGACCTTTTTTATTTGTTTTTTAGAAAATCACTATAGCAGCTCTGGAGATAGCTAGGCTTTGTCATTACTTCGATAGTGAAGTACAGGCCTACATAGAAGTGGCTGGGGTCTAATCATGGTCTTAGTTGCCTCACGAGACAGTCGAATATTGGTACCTACACCAGGGGGTTGGTCTCTTGTGAACATTCCCCAAGTATGCCAGTTTAGATCTCGTTTAAATGCTGTGTGTTCCACTTCCCCAAAACCATATACATATTCTGATGGCAGGCGAGTAGATATTTGAATGAACTGATCATTGAAAGTAAATCCAGGTAGGCGAGAATCCCAACTAAAAATAAAATAAAACAATTCTATTTCTGTAAACATTTATATAGTAGTATCACAAATAAGAGTGGTAATTTTTCTTTGGTAATATGAAAATCAACAATATTTTCTATATATACTTATGCCTTATTGTACTCAGATACCAAATAAAAATAGATAATTATTCCAATACATTTTTCTTTTGGCTAAATTAAGAGATATCTAAAATATGTTTCACATACTCAACATTACTAATAGAGTGAATCATAATATGATTAACATCACCATACATGTTTATATTTATACATATATTGCTTTTAAAAATAAAGTTAATAATAAATTATAAGTAATATATGACCTGGGAGTAATATATATTCTATAAATTGAAAGTCATTCATTTTCTTGTTCCCTTGAGATAATTACAATAAATTATTTTCCAATTCTAATATAGAATAAAAATAAATCAGTATTACAATAAGCTCTAAGGCATAATGGGTATTTTAATTTCAAATGCTTCCTATTTAATACTCCAAACATATTCTTCTTCTATTTTGTATTTATAAAAACTCAATGTTTACAAACAAATCCAGAAGAAATGTGTTACTGAGAATGTATTTATTTTCCTAGTCATTTGCAAGAAGAACACAGAGGAGAAGAAAAAATAAATAAGTTGTCAGTGTAAAGAACCATAGTATTACAAAGAATTTAGGACATATTTAAAATTTTATATTAATGATTTTGGAAAAGTGTTTACTTGAGAATAATGATTCCCAAATAACAGTAAGTATGCCTTTGCACCAGAAATTTTTTACAAAATGACTTAGCTTGTTATCCTTTGGGGAAAAAAAATAGTGACAATAAAAATTTTAAACAATTCAGACATACTTTTCTTCATTATTTGTATCTATCCTGACAATATCTGAAAACATTCTGACAACATCTTCCAAAGGATAGTATGGCAAGCTTAAAATACATAAAAGAATCTTTTAATATACTATGGCTTATAAAACATTTCACAAATATAAAAATAATTTTTTAACTTAAATTTATTCATTGTAACAAAAATATATCTAGATGTATGTAACTGAACTTCCTTTCATCAATACTTGGCAGAGATGGTGTTAACTCTATCAGATTCCAGAACCAGTAAACTAATTACAGCAGTTCTAATAAAATATTTACATTACACATTTCCAATTACTTATTTTGCCAACACCCATCATGCTTTCAAAAAGAGTCATGGTTTGGTTCTCAACTTAATTAAAAGAATAAATCTGGTATATAAGTATAAAATCAATCACACCAAAGTGTAAATGAAATTTTAGATAATCCTTAATGATAGTCCTATGATGTGCTAATTGTTTAGCTTTAAAATGTTAAAATAGGGCAAGTTATTAAATATAACTAAAACTATTTTTGGTGTGACGGTGCTCTAGCACAGGGAAGTCTGTGAAAATAATCATCTTACTTTTCTCTTCCTAGGCTAAAATCAAAATATCATTTATATCAAATAATTCACTTACATGACTCTTCCTGTGCTTCTCCGTCGAATCTGGATGCCAAAAGGATTTTCCTTGATTTCAACATCATAGAGTCTATTCTCATAAGTACTTGTTGGCACAGGTGGAATGTCTAAGGGTACTGGAACTTCATATCTCTTCTTTTGGGGATCATAAATCTATTGCAGAAAAAAGATTGAAAATGAAAAGGTTTTACTCTTATTTCTGACATAGCATGTAAATATCATTAAATAATTTGAACAATGATTCAAATAAGAATACTTAGAATTCTTGTTTATGTAATTCTTAATTCCGTATCCATGGCCCATATATCTATATCAAATTATGTATTGTGTTTTACCTTTTTTAATATTTTATTATTCATTTTTCTATACAATGAGAAATTTCTAAAAACAAACCTTTAGAGTTAAATATTCTCTTATATCAATAAGCAAAATAATTTACCAACTCCTGTTTAAACATAGAAGTTGTTTTAATATTTTTATTATATGTATGGTCCTCCAATGAATATTAATGTTAGTTTATGTTTATTTATGTTTTTATTTCTTCAGTGAATTTCTAAGAAGTGATAATATTAGGTCAGAGTGTACTAACATTTGTAGGGTCCTTGGTATCTATTTGTAAACTATTTTCCAGAATTAGCATACTAATATTCTCACTAAAATGTACTCTAATAGTTTTATGTTACACTGAAAGTATTTTTTAAATTGTCATTTATCTTCTTGATGAGGATGAACATGATTATTCAACATTCAGATTTCTCATTCTTTAAATTTGTCTTTTGTTATTTTGATCTTGAATGAGTGTATTTTAACATTTTATTTACAATTTTTATTTCTTCTGTTAAATGCCTGCTTATAAGATCTTGATATTGTTCTTGTTTATGAGTTGAAATTGCTTGGGGTTTATAATACAGGTGTTAAATATTTATCCCTTTTTTGTTTGCTCCTAGTTGTTTATACTGTTTATTAATGTTGAACTGTGTGATTTTTATGCAGGAAATACATAATTTTATCTATGTGATTTATGCCTTTGTATCTATGGTTGGAAAGACATTTACCTACTAGATACAAGATATCTGGGATTATGTTTGATTTACTTTGTATATGTACATATGTATAACTTTACATATATACATATATATCTTTATATGTGTTGCATATACATATATATTTTTATGCCATTCTTTAAAAATAAACTTTCAGGTGATTCTAACGCAGTTCTATCATTTCAATATTATAAATTTTATAACTTCCTTTTTTTAAGTTTTAAATATTGCCATTGTCATATGTATATTTTTTCAGATGAGCTTAAAGATTACTTTATCATCTCAAAAATATTTTATTGAGATTTCTGTGGGAATTATTTAAAAGTATCAGTAGATCTAAAATGAGTTAACTTTTTAAAATTTTAATCTTATTTAGGATTTTTTAGTACTTAATATCTATCAACACTTTTTAATAGTTCTTTTTCTTATAACTTACTCTATAATATTTTATATTTTATTGTTTATTTGATTGTTCTTATTTGATTTTGCAAATGGAATTTGCTACTATATCAGCTTTTTAATGGGGAATGATAGTATGCAGTACAACATTTTTTAGAGATATTTTATATCCAGTCATTCTGCTGATCTTATCATTTGTAATAGTTTATTACATGGATTCCCTTGGAGCTCTTGAGTAAAAAAAATTGCTAAGTGCTACTGTTAAAAGAAATTGTTATTTCTTTTATATGTCTTAATGTATTGGACAGAAAATTTAGATCACTATTTGAAAATAATGGAAATAGTAAGCATCCTGTTTTGTTTATTTTAATGGGACTACCGACAGAGTTCACTCTAAGTGATTTATGTATTCAGCAAGAATTTAAGTATCTTTTAAAAAATTACCACTATATGTTTAATTATTCACAAAGTTAGTAAAAATAAGATGCTTTAAATATTGTGCACCTAGCTAAAAGCTGTGTAAAAAAAAAAAAAAAAAAGCTTTTTTTAATAGAATAAAAATGTCATCAATCCAATTACTAATTCTTAGCATTACAATAAAAATCCAAGTACCTAATCTATTCAAAATCTCTCACCTTGATAGATGAGTCATGCATTGATATAGTTTATATTAAACATACCTTAAACTGCAGCATGTCATTTTTGTGATATTTCACCTCCACACGAAGAGTTGAGATAGGTACAGAAGGTAGGTTTATTCGCGTATTTGCAGTAGTCAGCTGGAGGTCAGCTGTTACACCCATTGATGAATACTGAGTTGAACGGACTAAGTAAGAGTTGTCTTGTCTAGGAAAGTAACATCGAGGTGCTTTGGATTGGAGCACCTAAGAATTCAAAACATGTTCAATGCAAGAAATTGTAAGTATCATAATATTTGACTCTTAAAAAATAAGGTAGACATATTTAATCACATATTGTATGATTTACTAATTTTATTGTTTAATACTAAAATGAAATTACAATCACAACATAAACCATCCATGATGCAACCTTAGACACCAGGTACTAAAATGTTATATAGAATATTTATATTTTGACTCTAAAGATAGACCAGTAGAGCAAAAAGATCGAGTGTCATAGCATTTCAACTTAGAAAATGGAATAATTGTTCAGTGCTTGCAAAAATTAAATATATTACTCATAAATTTTGATCACATGCATTTTCTTACTCTTTATATTGACCATTGCCATTGGTCAATATAAAACTGCTCTACAACAACACACAGAAGCATATGTACTTAAAGTTCTTTCCTTTTACTTATAATAAACTCTACAATTCCTTATTTCATGACTGGTCCTTGTATTGGTCAATTACATACTGATCAGTACTTGAAACAGGAAGTATGGGCAAAGAGTAGAGCTAATTGGCTTATGTAGGAGTGGAAGCTAGGATCTAAGGAAAAGAATGATAAACTGTGGCAATGAAGGCTAATTGCCTTACCAAAATCCATTCTCCATTCTATCTTATTCATTAGATCATACTGTTAGGAAAAGCATTGTGCCCAGTCTCTTTTGAGGAAATTGTCTATGACCCCCCAAATCTCCTTAAAATAAAATGGTATAAGCTGATTAATTAGGATCCCTTTGCCCATCCACTTTCTGGTCTTAGAATGCATACATAATGGTAAAAGCCATAAAAAAAACTTGGGGATGAAAAACAAATGATAAATATGAGACATTGATGACAGTGAGAGTCTAGCATAATACATCTTGGATTCTTATTTATGAAAAAAAAATCATGTTTTGTTTAATCAAATCAGACTTTGGTTCTCTGATAGTCCCAGCTTCAAGCAATTTTTAACTGTAAAGAATACTACAGTACTTATTCCAATTGCGTAAAACTGAATGCCAAGAGAACGAGGAATTAACTTTGGAAAATTGCAAAGTCTATATATGTCCTTCTGCCAAGTATCACTTCTACTTTGTCATTCTATAAAGTTCTTCTTCATCTTTCTTAATGATAGTTCATCACCATTGCTATTTTTGTAGTTAGGATGAAATAATCTTGCTATCTAATTTGTGGAAATAGTACAAAAACCTATAGACAGTATTCAATCGATAATTTTTTAAAAATGGCTTATTCAAGTAAATTCCAATTAATTAAATTTAAAATATATCTTTGAGTAGATTTTATTTCATTTTTTAATACTCAATCCCACTCTTCTCCACACATCTGTATATTTTCAAAGTAGGGAAGTTACCACTTGGAACATCACTTCTGAGATTTTTAAATCAGAAATTTTCAGATGATATTATTGCAGTAGGACCCTCAGAGTTTATGTGATTTGATGCCAGCTTTAAGTACAAATGTGAAATTAAGTGAATTCAGGCATGATTTTGAAAAATCCTAGAGGTGTTAACAAGTTTTGAATAAGATTTTTTTTTTCTTGAAATTGTCAGTGATTTAGGAAGTGTCAACAATTCTTTGTTACATGAAGCCTCAGGAAAAGATAACTTTTTTTCTTTAATGTTTGGTTTTCCATCAGATTACACAAATTAGAGTTATTACTCTTATTACAAGAGTAATAACAAGAGTAATCATGCAATCAAACTATTATTTGTCCCTCACCCCTTGACATCTATACTTCCTTCCTTAACAAGCTTATTTCTTTTCTAAATCACTTATTTTCATGTAACCTCAATCCCTGTGGCCCTCACTGCATTCTTGTACTCAGTTGCAAAACACTCCTGGGAAAAAAAAAAATCTGTTCTCTACATTCTTAATGCCTATAATTGTGTGGTTGAGTGTGCCTTGAGAAATAAACACAGTTATGCAAACTGCTATCCCTTTGTATAATCATGAAAATTAGAATGGGTTCTAATGATGCAGTCATACTATAGTTCCCTAGTCATTTACTGTCACGCTACCCAGGATGACATTTTTCCTCTCTTCTCCAACCACCAACAAATCTTTCCTAATCTCTTAATCAACTAATGGTTTTACTTATTATGTCAATATGAAAAGGAAAGAAATCAGAATAAACAACAGAATGATCTACCCACCCACCTCTTCACCTCCTGTTACAAGATATGTACTGCCTGTGCCTCTAAAAGGAACCATTTTATTTGAGAACCCAATCCTATGCCTTCTTGCCTACAAAGACATTTTTTCCTGCAATTCTCAACTCTCTCCTGCATCACTAAAATGGCATTATAAATTATGCTCAATGGCATAACACAATTTTATTTCTACCATCTTAAAAAAAAACTGTCACTTCATTAATTTCTCCAACTATTGACCTATTTTTATGCTTGCTTTAGAGCAAAACATAAGAAATTCACTATAGTCATTATCTCCAATTTGTCCTTTCATTCTCACTTGAGTTCTCATTCTCACTGTAACTAGGTTTTTATTCACAGCACTCCATCAATATTTCTCTTATAAAAGTTACCAAAGACTTCCATGCTGCCAAATCTAAACTTCAGTTTCTAGTTATCACCAATTTACAAGGATTATTTTCACAGTTAACTTTCTATTTTGAAATGCCTTGTTCAGTCGGCTTCCAAGAATCAACATTTTCTTTGTTTTCAACATAATTCTTTTACTATTCTTTCTCATTCTCTTTTCTTGCTCTTTATCATTTCTCTGACTCTAAAAGTTCGATTGACTCAGGGTTTAGTTGTTTTTTTTTTCCAATTTTTAGTTTTTGAACTCTTCCCTTTCTAGCCAAGCTCATTTCCTTAATGACGTTATCCCACCATTTGGCTTTAAACACTGTATATATACTGACTCTAAATTTTCTATCTTATCTGTAATATAAAATCCTCAATTTCACAGTTTAAATGCATCTCACAACTGGAAAATTGCACTAGGATTTGTATTAATTTACCCCAAACACAATTCTTCCTCTCCAAGCTTGTTCCTCCTCCATAGTTTTCCCAGTCTCTGTTAATATCAAGTTCCTCCTTTTTCCAGTTATTCATACCAGAACTTGAAGTCATTTTTTACTCTCCTCTTATGTTCTCTCATATTTCACATATCCAACAAACAACAAACTTTTCTGGCTTTATCTCAAAGTCAATTACTTATTACCCGTTCTATCATTACCACTCTGGCTCAATCCGCCAATAATATTTTACCTTAGTTATTGCAAAAACCTCTTTCCTGGTCTCCCTGTGTTGGTCCTCTAACACTTTATGTTCAACACAGAAGCAGTCGTGATCCCATTAAGATGAAAGTTTAACCTCATTTGTTCAAAACTCTCCTTTTTTTTGTTCAATAGTATCCTATTTTGTATTAAAAATCATAATTCTAAAAATAACCTAAATGATTGATCTACATAATCTGTTTCCATATGTCTGTAATATCATTTCCTGCTGTTCTTTCTTTTATATACTGTGTTTCAGACACAATGACCTCCTTTCTGTTTGTGGGCTATACCAGATACTTTCTTACTTCAGACACAATTCAAGTTGATGTTTCTTCTTATTGCAGTATTAATCCCTTCCTCCCTTCCATTCTTTCCTCATCTTTTTTACATAATATCATCTTTAAGAAACTTTCTCTGTCCAATTATTAAAATTATGCCACTAGCATTCTTCCCTGCTCCTTTTTACCTGATTTTTTTTTTTGCATGACACTTTTCTAACATAACACACATTTTTCTTATTTCTTTTTCCCACACTAGAATATAAACTCTATCAGGAAAGAGGGTTTTGTTTATTTTATTCACCTAGAACAGTACCTAGAATATAGCAGATCTCAGTAAGCATTTATAAAAATAATCAATGAATAAACATCATGGTCTAAAGAAACATCGGAGGTTTATTTGTACCCTAAATTATTGTATTTAATAGATTTCTTATGTCTGAAATCTTACAGCTTCACTTACTTGCTTTAAGAATCTGTGAGGTGTTGAAATACTAATAGTTCTGGGATAAGTAAATTTCTTACATTTTCTTACTAGAAGTTATTTCTTCTTTAGTACCCATCCTATATATTTGTTTTGGTAATGGAAGTTGAGTATGTACTAAATAAAATGAGGACTGGATATGAATTTGAATGAAGAGCTGCACTTTAAAAAAAAGATACTGGAGACATGGAAAAATACTTCACTACTTGGATTCTATTTTTTTTTTTAACTTGACTTCTATTAATTTCAGAATCTGTTCTCCTTATTTTTTTTTCTTCAATTCTTCCATAAACTTTCCTAATGATGAAGATTATGCTGCTTTATTAACCATCAAAGAGGAATGGGGGCAATTTCTTTGGTGGCAGAGATACTAAATATCACCTTATACAAATGCAGACATTTCTGGGCAGTTGTGGCAGATGTATCTTGACTCTCTTCAGTCATACAAAACATGCATTTAATTTCTTAGTCATATGAAATAAATGTTTTTGCTGAGAAAACCCAATGATGTAACACAAAAGCCCAGAATTTGAAACATAAACATAGCAAGAAGGTACACTTTCTTTATCTCATCTTATAAAAAACTTCTGCTGTCAATAGCCACCATTATTCTGTTGAAATTATGACCAAAACAATTGGTCAGAAATTATCATCTCCTAATGGAACAAATATAGCCCATCAATCAGTTTCAGAACTTATACTAACTTGAGACAATGCTTTTGAAATACTGTCCCCTACTGGCATTATATCTTGCTTAATTTAAGCTAGTTAGCCACAGCCGATACCTAATAGGGTGCAACGAACAGAGTACAATTTTAATAAATAAAGTTGCACTATCTGAACTGCCTGAAAAGCAACTTACAGTTCCCTTTAGCCTGGCATTTAGTAAGTTATATCTTTGGAGAATTAATTAAGATAAAGACAAATTTTCTATCAGAAGTCCTAATTTCAAATTCCAAATGCTTGTCTAGATGAATTTAGTCTATATTCTGTAGAATTAAAATTATAATGTATAAAGTTTACATTGAATGCTTCTGTGAAAGTCATATCATGAATCTTAATTAAAATTCTTATTACCTCTTGCCATAAACAGCCACGATTTTGGCAGTCATTCTGAGTTCCAGGCACTGCATCTGGATAACAATTAAACTTTTCATCTTCTAAGAAAACTTGATTCCATTGAACGGTAAAGTTTCTTCCAAGGTTAAATGTGAAATTGTAAATTAGAAGATTCTTTGAAGACAAAGAAAACATTAATAAATATTTCCGACCATAGGACAATTTAAAAATGTTTAACATTTATAAACTATAGCAACCACAGCAATTCTTCAAATCAATTTATAGTTTTAATACTTAAAGAACAGAATAGAAAAAAGAAAATATGTCATGCCTCTGAAATGGCTAGAACCACAAGGAAAACTGTGAAAATTGTAGACTACTGATGAAAAGCATCTTTAAATCCAGACATGAGTCCAGTTCTCACTTCTGCCATTTAAGGCTCATGAGTCTTTGGGAAAATTGTCTTTCTTCAATTTCTTTCCTCTATAAATGGGAATAATGACTCTACTAAAATGTATTGCTATATAGAATGAATGATATATGAAATTTGAAACACCTAGCATAATACGTGGGACATACAAAATATGAAATAAATGTTAGATCCCTGAAGGAAGAAAAAAGGAAGAAAATGTTGATCGCTTACATTGATATTGAGACTCCCAGAGGAGGAAAATACTTATTTCCCTAATTTTCTCCCTAATTTTATCTACTGCCTAAAATATTTGAAGGAAAATTAGAGGGGTTATAATATGGCATTATGCAAAAGAGGAAAAAATGGGAGGATAGTTATATACAGACACGGGCATATATACATATTCTAATACAAAATTATTTCTATTATTGAGATATTGCAGTTATGTTTGGTTATTGTTTATATACTTGAAAATAACATGAGTAAAATTTATTTCAGAGTTATACTGCATTGTTTAATTTTTTTCATATCAACTTATTTTCATAACTCTACATTTAGGAATGAAAAATCATAAAGATCAGTCTAAGCACAGAAGAATTAGAAAGGTGTAACTATTAGTGTATGTGCAAATCTTTATGTAAGTATAAAAACAGACACTGATGTAAACTGAGATTGCAAAAAAAACAAATAAAATAATTTTTATATTATGGCCCTTTTATAATCTTTGTTAGAGTGATAAAGTTCTCAATAAGCCTATATTACTTAATTTATATTTATTAATTCTTATGGTCCTACAAATACATAAATTATAGTATACTTACTAAATAAAAAATAATTAACCAATACATATATTTATAAAAATTACTAAGTGAAAAACTCCAGGAGGCTTAGGAGTTATACGAAAAATACTCTAAGAAAATATTCTATATCTAAAGTAATTTTGAATTTATTTATGATGGTTTTACTAACAATTTAGTATTACACAAATGGTAGAAAATTAAATGCCAATAAAAATCACTTACATGTTTTAAATTATTATTGTTAAAATTTTAAATATATTAATTTATTATTCAAAGAAACATTACTATTAAAAAATTACATTTTGTGGATGAGGAAACTGAGATAATGAGAGACTAATTTAATACATTTAAATGCACAAACTTCAGGGCAAGAATTTGAGCCCAATTCTGTGATTCCTTTTTTCTCTCTAATATACCTGTTAGAAGAGACAAAAATTATAAGGTAAGGCAGGCCTTCTATTGGAAGAGAAGGTATAAACAAAAATTTGAAGAATATAAGTACGAGATATATTGAGGAAATGAGAGTTCATTAAAGGAGTAGAAAGAATAGAGATATAGATTAAATCAATATCTTAAAGAGTCATAAATGAGAAGCTAAAACATTTAGAATCTTTATTATATGTAACAGATGAGTAAGTTAGATTAGGAGAGGAGAATGGTATAAAAAAATACCGGGAAGGTATAGCTAAGTGATGTCAAATATAAAATTCAATAGAGAGAAAGAAGTAAAAAGAAGTCTCCTTAATGCTGACATTTAAATATAAATTGGAATAAACTAAAATGGAATATTGGCAGCAAAAGAGAAAGAAAAAAAGACACATCATGAAGAAAAAATATCATAAAATTAAGAGCCTGAATAATTGTATAATATTAAATGCAAGAGTATATGATGGCTAACATATTTTAGAAGACTATATTTACCTGATTGGAAGCATCATAAGTGAAATTGTAGTGATCTTGCATTGCTTGATTGTCTCCCGTCACTTTAACTTCTGTAACAGTTTCCACGAGCCCAAGGATTTTTATAGTCTGAAATGCTAAAGTGGTTCCTTCCTGGTATGATGAATGTGTGCATATGATATTTAATGTGTTCTGAAAAAAAGTATATAATATTATATATTAAGTAGAAGGTCTTTGGATAAAAAGCTGAAATAATGTGAAACAAGAAAGGAACCAATCATCTATCCTTTCATTCCTATCAGCTCTCTACTTCCAAGTATCATATATAATTATTGACTCTTCAAGTTTTTTGTATACATGTCATAAAATTTATTATCAAAAATTACTCAAATTACTCATGATGCAACTCATATATATCCCAACTCATTCTAGCCTTAATATTGATGAAGAATAACCTGGCTTTGGCAAAAAGGAATATATGAAGAAATCCAACATCCACAGAAAACATCACTATTAATTCTTCAAAATTTAACCTTGTGTATAGATATTTCATTCTCAATCCAAATCCATGACAATTACTGCCATGACTGATGTATTAAAACATTTTCAAATAAGCTGATATTATTTTCCTAAGGCTTCTTGCTTAAACTAGACATAGTACTTTAAAAAGTCTGAAAATTTCTGTGTACTAATTTCATCATCACTAAGTCATCTCTTACATATAGATATAAAAATTTAAGGTAACTATTTTTTAAATAATTTAACTATTTAATCTAACAATTTATGTCATCTTTTTCCAATGAAATCTGGCGGTAAATGTAAACATATTTCAAAAAACTCCATAATAAAGGCATAAACCAGACATTAACAAGGTATATATTTACTATGTTTCTGAAGAGAATGCTTACATTAGAAACTGAAAATGTATATAAAATGTAGTTGCCATTTTCTATGGTATCTGAAATGGAAAAAAATAAAGTTAACAGATCAAAATGTAATGTTAAGGTCTCTGGTTTATTTTTACATTTACATACTTGAGAAATTTGAAAAAAATAATATTTATTAATAAAACAAATTAAATAGATTATCTTTTTAAATTTAAGTTTTTTAATTACCTCTCAACAAAATGATCTTCCTCTTTTTAAAATACTTTAAAGCCTAAGCACACTAAAGTGAGGTCTCCCATGATAGTTTTATTCTTGGTTTTATATTTTCCAAAAAAATAAAGGTAATGAATGTATATTTGCCTAGTTTAATTTTTCAAAGACTGCTAAAATATTTCTGGAAATATGAAGAAAACAAAACTTGTAGTAAAATATCTCAATTGTAAATTTATATTTTGAACAATATTTTATCTCTTTCTAGTAAACCATGTAATGTTCAGTTAATCTTGGGAAGATATGGCACACTGCAATTTTATTTTGCATCTTTTAATTTTTTTTCATTATTTGAAGAAAAAAGTGAATCTGGAAACATGTTAAATATTTAAATAAACTTTAATGAATAAAATGGAAGGTGACAATTATTTTTTATAGCATATATACAATAAAACATATCAATATGTTTTTTTAAAGAGAAATTTAAGATTATGACCAAAATAATTTGGAAGAAAACAATGAAAATATAAAGGAAATACTAAGATTTAAATACAGTACATTCAATAAAGTTAATTTACTTAAAATCTTAATTCTAGGAAATAAAATGAGAATCAAAACCTGAAATGAAGATAATTTTATTGTTTGTATGTTTACTTATGAATTTATTATTTAGAAAATTATGATTTTAACTTTTCAAAGCACATAACTATATAGGTAACACATATTAGATAAATGATTAAATCCTATCTCTTAGTTTTAAACATCTTCTTAAATGAAAATAAATTATCAGTATCAATTTTTATAAGTATAAAAAAGAAACATCTTTAGGAATATTTATATCATTTGAGAAATAAGAATAACCTTATGATAAAGTCCCACATGCTACCAATTAGAGGTATTATCTCAACAACATTCTTTAATAAATGATTACAAATTACGTAGTTCTACTGGTGTCCACTTTTACCGAATTTCTATGTGGTAACTGCTTGGAAACTATTCTCATGGGAGCTCACTCTAGTGTGCTTAGGCTTTAAAGTATTTTAGAAAGAGCTAGAGAAGGCTGGCTTGCTAGAGTGGAATTGAGAAATGGACAGCAGTAGGGAATAAGTGTGTGTGTGTCTGTGTGTGTGTATGCCTGTACATAAAAACACAGGCCATCGTCAATGCTCTAGAACTTGGTAAAAATTGTGGCTCCCACCTGAGTAAAATGGAGAATCATTAGATGGTTTTGAGCAGAGGTGTGATTATTTGAATCATCTTTTAAAAGAATGACCCTACTGCTGGATTGTAAATAGAATGTAAAAGGGAATTGAAAAGAACTATAGATCTATAGACCAGTTAGATAGCTACCATAGTAATTATAATGAAAGGTAGTGAAGATAGTGGTGGAGCTGATGAGAGGACCCAGATCAAGAGAGAATCAAGAAAAATTCCTAGGTTGTGAGAGAGGAGTCAACTGTAACATTTTTGGCATCTTATGGAGATGAAATTACCATCAGCTGACAAGGGAAAGACTATAGGTGAAGCAGATATATTGTAATCTATATTTTCACAGGTAAAACTTTAAAAACAGTATTTTTATAGACTCCATTTTTTTTTCAAATTAAAGGAAAGCACACAATAAATAGACTACTTCTTGAATTAATTTAGAGATATTTGGATGTTCTATATATATTTAAAGGCATATAGATACTCTTTAATACATCTGAGAAGTAATGAGTTAAAATAGAAGCTAAACTATAATTTTTATATACACATATATTAAAAACATACCTGAGAGTTCTCTATTTAAAAAAAAATGAATAAAAATACTTAAATTTATGAAGGTAATTGGAATTGACTAATTAAACCTAAACAGATAAACTTACTATGGGAAAATTATATATTAACAAAAAATGGCTCTTTTCTTATTCCCTTGGCTTACTGAATTTTCAGGTTTGCTTTCATGAAATAAAATTAAAGACATAATAACTGAAATAGATTGTGAATAATTTATATGATAATGTTCTTATCAAATAATCTAACATTATTAACCAAAGTTTTAATGTTGATTTTCCTTTATTTTTACAGTAATAAAATTTTTATTTTTAACTGCTACAATAATTTAACACAGTTGAAAATATGATGTAACTTGTATACCTATATAAATTTAACTATTTTAATTAAAAATAATTTAATAATTAAACTATCTACACTTGTCAAATACTCTTACAATGAACCAATATACAAAATTACATATTACAATTAAATATATAATTTAAATAATGTTAAATTTCATAAAGTAACTTCAGACCCTAAGATAAATAAAAAACAGGGATTTATTTTAATACTTGTGATGTTTCTTAAATGGATGCAACTTTATATCAATAAAGACAAATTTTCCCATCATCAGAATGAACATTTAAAAGTATATCCCTTTGAAATTTACCTTTAGTTTCTCCATCATCCCAGAAAAAGTCTCCTATTGCTGTGTTATCTTCATCCAATGCAACTATAAGTCCTAGAGGGTTCTTTCGGCTGTTAAGTAAGTTTATGTGCATGTATAATTAAAAATGAATTTATATTAATAAATAAATAAATAAATAAATTTATAATGGAGAAATGTTTATTTCAACCTAACAATTTGTGGGAGTTCTGCATTCACATGAGAACATATCAATAATATATTAATAAAATTCATGTCTATATTTATTAATTTTTCAATGAGAAAAATGACTATACTCTTAGAAAGTAAAGATAAGGAATAAATATAATCAATACAATACAGAATATCTTGGTGACTAAGACACCAACAATTTTGAAACAATATAATATTTCAGTTCAAACAAGAAAAATTAAATATCTTATGAATGCTCAATTAAATGTGTATTTGCCACCTATCAATGAACCCTAAATTGCAATGTATCAAGGCTACATATTATATACAAACTAAGAAGTACAGTCTAAAATGTTTAAGTACTTAATGGAATGCTAATAACTTTACAAATGAAGCTAATTCTGACATAATAAATGAGATGTGATCAATATAATTTTTTTAGTTATATAGTACTTTAGGTTTTAAACCTAAACAAGTATTTCTGAGACTTTATAATCCAGGCAACTGCTATATACAGAATATATTTCTTCCAGCACACACTAATCAAAATGTATGTTTCTCTTGTTTAATATAGCTCTAGAGTATAACCGATTTTTCTGAGAACATACTCATGAAACAGTTACAGTATTAAAATTATCAATTCATTCATTCATTAATTTGTTCCTTCAACAAATATTTAGAGAAAATAGGGAGCATGTTATGGACGGATATTATTATTGGTCTGGAGACTAAGGCAGTGAAAAGTCAACTCCTCAACTTCATGGAATTTATAGTCTAGGAGTGTGAACATACTACACACAAGAAAAAGTAAATATTATAATTCCAGATATTCTTAATGTTATGAAGTAAATGCAGCAGGGTAAGGAATAGTGAGTAAATCTGTTCAGGTGTTGCAGAATATGGGGAAACATGGATTCAGTATGAAGCTTTCCATGCCCTGTATCCAGAATGAACTATGCAAGATGGAACATCAGAATTTTCAAATTTCTTCTTTTTTCCTAAATATTTCTGTAATTCATTCTTACTGAACAACTTAGTTTCTATCTTATTCTTTACTTACACAGAAATACCTACTTCATTTATTAAATTAAAAGTAAACATCTTAACAGAAAGAAAAATACTGACACTTAGATAAAAATCCATATGTTTAACAACTGATACTTTTATAAATTATATAATGTACTTGAATATTTCATATTTTATTAAGAATCACAATTATCTTTACATGTATTCTATAAAGAATGTCAGTACATTTTTGGCACAGTAAATATATTCTAATATGATTATGTTTATTTTTTATATCTATAAATTTGTATTAATATAATTTGATTCTTCTTTTTATATCTCTTTATGTCAAAAATATTTTTTGATAAATAATTAAACATTACTTTTTGATTCATACTAAAATACAAAATATTAAAATTATTTAATGATTTTTAATTTTACCTTGCAGTTGTAGTTACAGCAGGTTGCTGAATGGGGATAATATAACCTCCTCTGAGATGTAATCCTATTTTATCTCCTGGAAGATACATATTAACGCGTTGTTTTCTCCATGGTCTTTTTGCACCCTAACATTTGGAAGTTAAAAAGATTTTTTTATTAGTGAAGACTTTAAACCCCATTTCAGAAGGATTATATTTTATACATAGAAATAATTTTTATCATAAGTAATCTATATCATCTAAATAAATATTAGTAAGTTGTTTTCTAATTTAAAACCTTTTTAAGTTTACTGAACGAAGCAGGAGAAAAATAAGTTTACTTTCTCAAAAAAAAATCAAAGAAGAAAAATATAGATCCCTTCTACAATAATTAATAATATTCTTAATTAGCCCTCTCTTTTAGTCTTTGTTGTTTTAAAGTTAACCATTTCTAAAAAAGATTTTTAAAAAAATCATTGTTTCTATATAAATGTCTAACCAATGTATTGTATGCTTGAAACTAATAATAAAATAAAATTTAAAAAAATCATTGCTTCTATAAAAATAAAGGATCCGCTTAGCAAATATAAGTGATATGCAAAATAATGCCTTTTAAAATAAATATCTGAAAAGATCTTGGTCAGTTTAAAAAAATTGTTGTGTGTATAAATGCTGCTATACTGCCTTTTCAAAGCTGAAATAAAAATCTTCCCCAAATGTTTAAATATACTATATAAAACAAATGTTTAAGATTAGCTCATTACTCAATTTTTTTGGCAATAAGATGATATGTAAAAGAAAAAGTATTAAAATGCCACTACTCCTTCCTAAAATTACTCCAGACCTTTATTTTCATAATTTGAAAATGAATAATATAACTTTTTATGTAAAGAATATAACTTCATATTAATCATGTGCAACAAAACACACTTGGTCATGTGCAACAAAATGTACAAATTTTTATACATTATTCAAATTTGGAAATTTTTTTACAATAATAACAGAAATACTAAAAATAGATTACAATATGTGTTTGGAATTAAGTTTCTATGCAAAAATGTTTGACAGTAACTACTGTCTGTTATTATATAAGGTTACTTACAGTTTCATAATCATACCAAGTAGCATCAGGGATGTATGCACTCACTGTATCTGCTCCCTATAATAAAGCAAGATAATACACACACACACACACACACACACACACACACACACACACACACACACATATTATACATAATATTTTTTTTACTTCATATATATTTCTACTTCAGTACTTCACAGAAAAGAAGTATCAATTATAATGTTAGGTTTTTGTTAAACTACTATTTTCTATAAATGATAATCAAAAGGCTATTTTACTAGTTTTAGATAATATAATATAAAATATGTCAAAAACAAAGATGAAATTAATTTAAGTGGCAACTAAAATAAAGCATGCATACATTTGTAATCTACATGATGACTGCAGATATGAACACATTCATTTCTACATATTTCTATAGGTGTAAAGATTTTAAAATAATAGATAAAATGAAATATCTCAGTCCACTACTGTTTCTACATTTTCATATGATCAAATGGTTTTCAAGTTCTACTTTCTTTACAATTTAGTAAAATTTCAATATCTATGTCTACTTAAATGTGAGTTCATTATTATTACTTTGAGATCTGGATTTGATTCCATAAATAAAGTTTTCTTTTTCAGAAAAATGTTTTTATACAATTTTCTTCTCTCCAGTTACACATGATATATTTTAAAAGCATAAATCTTCTTAACATATTTATAATTTTCCAAAATTTCTTCTGCATTTTAGAATTCAATATTTATCAGGTTGAAACAGTCTATTGAGTAACATGTATTATGTAGATATTTTGAAATTTAGTGTGGATTTGGTTATACAAATTTCTCTTTAAGCAATAAATGTCTTAAATTTCAAAACCTACCTGTTTCAAGACAGGGGTAATAAGTAATGCAGGCCCCCATAAGAACTGAGTGTCCTCAGTCCAGCTATTCACATCCTCATAAAACCTAAGAAAAATGACGTTTACAGTATAAAGATAAAAAATAAGTTTATGCAAATTTGAGTTATCGTTTCAGTTTTTCTCTGGGAATGATTATGAGCTCTAATTTTACTTGTTTGCTATAACATTTTGAATCTATATTTCTTATATCCTTATGGTTGACCTCATATTGGAGAAAGGAAGAAAGGAAGGAAGAAAGAAAGGAAAGAAAGAAGAGAAAGGGGAGGAAAATAGTTTATTTGATACTCAAAATAATCTATTATGTTTGATAAAGTTACTTTTATCTGTAATAAACAACTCTTCTGTTTAACTGATTTTCTCCTGTAAGATGGGTTCATAAAATACCAGAATCTTTCATTGTCTATTTTCTTCCCTTTAAACTTTTTATCATTGTAAACTCACATTTTGACATAGATTTGAAAGGGTTGTTAGTCATTTCTTAAGGAAAGGTCCTGTTTTGGTCAAGATATACAAAAACAAGGACAGTTCATGGTTTTGTTACTGTATAATACTCTATCTATATTTAGATGATTTTCACAATATATACATCATATTTTCAATAATTCTATATTTCATCTTGCTTACTGATATTATTTCCCTAATATATTCTCTATACTTTTTTACCTTTTGAGTTCTATTCAAGTATCACATTTCTAGCTTAAGCTTATCCAAATCACTAAATTAATTATATTTACTACTGTAATTCTACAGTTCATCAAATTATTTATAAACAAAATCTACCTAACATATTGATTTATCTCCATTAATTTTTAAAAGACATGTGCAAGTATAATTTGAAAGATATTAAAATTCTTGAACATAGTACTCACTCATGAAGAATTGGCCTTGCTACTGTTTCTCCAAAACTATGGGCTTTATAAAACAGAGTATAGAGGAAAGGTAATAAAGTATAGCGAATATTCAGGTAGTGCCTTGATGAAGTAACCAAAAGAGAATCCTGTCCAAAAAATGCTGGATCTTGATGCTATGGGATAAAAAGAGAAACTGAAATAAGAATGCTAAAATATGAATGAAAATCAAAATAGAAGCATTTGTTCTAATTTTGAAAAACAAATTGTATACATTTGTTTATTTATAAAAAGTTTAAATTACTCTTATTTCATCATCAGACTATATGAATATTTCTAGTTTTTATGTTTTTAATTTGGATATATGTTTTAATTACTTTGTTTTAAAGTAATTAAATTACTTTAAATTTAAATACACATTCTGAGAGGAGATGAAAATATTTTAACAAAGAATTTCTTTCTAATGTTATCTGTGGTAGCTGAATTATTGGCTTAAATTTTCACAGTTCTTTGTACCCACACATTTCCTGTATAACTTTGCAGTCCCTACCACTAAAGGTGGAGTGCAATTCCCCGCTGCTTAACTTTGTACTCAGCTATGTGACATATCCTGGCCATTGGAGTCTTAGTACATGTGATACATCCAAGTAAGAGCTCAAAATATGCTTGCCTAAGAACTTGCTCATTGTGCTTTCCCACTGCCGTTAGGAAAATAAGCCCAGGTAGTCTGCTGGAACAGGGAAACAGGGAACAGAGCTGCCCAAACAGCCTATAGACTTGCTACTAGAAGGATAGCCTTCTTGCTGAGCCTAAACTAGATTAGCTGACTCTCAGCCAAGGTACACTGATGTAAGCAAACCTGCTTAGATCTCCTGCTACGGGTAGCAAAATTAACCAGAGGTACCGGGCTACTGCCTCTCTGTATTCACCATCATGTTTACTCTGAAGCTATATTCCCCTGTGGCTGCTCCCAGCCAATCAGTTAACATGGTGGAAATACTATTCAGGCCTATTTCTGAGAGACACATGATTTTTCCAATGGCCAACTCTGTCCTGAAGACTACCCACTGGGCTGACTCAAACTTCCTTAGAATCGGGAACTCTGTGACCCAGTATGTGACTCTCCCTATCAAATCTCTTTCTTTGCCTTCATCTCACCAAGTTAGACATGAATTGTCATCTGGAAGCTCTCTTCACTTTCTCCTGCTCCCTCCCCTGTGTCTTTCTCAAGTATTTTGCCCATAAATCTCTAACATGTCTATTTCTGTCTTGGCATCTGCTTTTTGGAGAACAGAAACACAAAAGGTAATGTAATTTATATTAGGATTTCCCAAGAACACAAATTTCTTGGAATGCACAATTTAGGTAGATTAGAAGTGACTAATCTCCAATTTATACCTTTAACTTCTGTTCTATCATGCCTCCTTCCAGATTGAGTTCTGTCTCTCTTCTCAAAAAGAATTAAGGTCCTATGTGTAACCAATATGTGAACAGGAATACTTTCTTAACCACTATGTACTTAATTGACTCGATGATTTCCTCTAATTTTCTCATTCTCTCTGAAAAATGTACCCATGGGAACCCACAGCATGAATTCCTAGGACTGAAAGAATATCTCAGTAGATCCTTGTATTTCTGATCCCACTAGTTCAGATGCATGTTTTAAAAGTGTTAGTTTTACTTTTGTTTCCAACATGCCATTTAGTTTTGCTTGAGTCTGGACTCAAACTACTTTGCACTGGCTTTAATTTTTTCATATTTCTTTAACAAAACAAACACTGGAAATCTCTAATAGTATATTATATATTTTAAGAAAGAAAAGTTACCTGAAACTTGTATTGTTAGAATCTATGAATCCAAACTCAAAAATCTTTGGCTTTAATTTAAAATATTGTGATTCGACACTCATATATGCTTTCGGTTTAGATAAAATATGTCATGGCTACATTATGTTTCCTGATTTCCTTATCTGGCCATTTTTTATACACAAAATATTTATAGGCCTTGAGAAGAGGACTTATAACTCTTTCACGAATTATGCTACGAACTTGCAGACCACACATTATCTTCTATAGATATAATTTTAAGTATACTGTAAAAAATAAGATTATGCTTTATTCCAAAACAAGGAAAACAAAAGGCATTTACCACATATTCATCACTATTATGATTTCTGGAAAATGGATAGAACGCCCCAAGTTGCATCCATCTTCTGCAAAGCTCTTCCGTGGTATCAAGCACAAATCCACAGATATCTGCTCCAACCTAAATTTTTTAAAAAAAATTATATATATATATATATACATATATATATATATAATATTGTGTAAAGATTTTCAAATTTGCACAGAGAATCACATTTTTTGCCTCAATGAGTTAATTAACATTACTTACAATCTTTTTGTTTTATTGTCTTCATATACTCTTCTTTAACTTAGTTTCTTTATTTTCCATTTTTGTTATAAATTTACTTCTGATTACATTATTTTACTCTCTTTTCTTTAGAACTGTCTCTTTATACTCTTTCTTAGTTTTTCATATGTATTTTCTCCTTGATCTAATCTTTGTTAATTCAATGTATAAAGTGAAATTATATTATTAAAACGTGTTGCTTCTTACTCCAAAACTCACCTCCCATGATTTGTTTTTTTCCCATTTATAATATATTATTGTAGGAATAAAATAGTAAAAAATGTTGCCTGGTGTATACCCATGTAAAATTGCATACCTCTTTTTTTCTAGAACCCTACAGAAAAACTGCTATCCTTTATTTAGTATCCACAGTTTGCAAACATTTCTTCTTTTTTCTAAGTAATATATGTGTATCTATAAGTAACATATATTTTCTCACATTTATTAATTTTATATAAATGGTATGTTGTATGCATCACACTGCTTTTTGCTTTTTTTTCAAAGCATTACTTTTGTGAGATTCAATTGGATCCCGTGACTATAAAAAATGATTGTATAAAATTTATATATAGGATTTTGTGAATATGTGAAGAACTTAATATCATATGTATCTATATATACATACATATATACTGATTATTTCTTAAATGTAATTATTTAATCAAAACTGGTTGCAATCATTTGTAAACAGTGACAGCACATGAAATTTCACATTGCTCCATTAATTGCCAATTCCAGTTATTTTCAGACTTCTAATTATATATATATATATATATATATATATATACACACATATATGTTCAAATATATATATATATATATATATATAAACATATCTCACCAAAGTTTATACTTGAATTTCTCTGATTACTAAGGAAGTTGAGAAGTTGAGAAATTTTTTCATATTTTTATTAAGTCCATATAGAATTGCTTGTTTAGATTCTTTACTAATTTTTCAATTATTTACCTTCTACAGATTCATAATAGGTATTTAAGTTGAATATTAATCATTTATTGGCTAAATAAATTAAAAATCCCATTTTCCAGTAGGTGGGTAACTTTTAATTATAACTTTTTAAAAAGTCTATGAATAGTTTTCATTTTGTTATAGTCAAATTTATGTTTCTTTATTATTTGTACCTTCTGTGTTCTAAGAAATTATCACTCTAGCCTCATATAATAATTTTACCCACTCATATTTTGTTCTAAAAAGTTCGAAATTTACTTTTCACATATAGATCTTTTATCAATATGGGATTGATTTTTGTGTATGGTGTAAGACTTAAACCCATTTTATTTTTTCAATGAATAATCAATTGTTCATATGAATAGTTGGTATTTTCCTCACTGATCTATGGTGATAGTACTATCATTTAACAAATTTCCATTAATGCATGGATTTATGTCTTATTTTTCCATATTAATCAATTTGAACATTCATAATCAGGTATCGTTGTGTTAGATTACTGTTTATTTTGTAGGGCAAATCCTCATGCTTTCTTTTACTTCTTCAAATTGATTGTCTTCCATATGAAATTTAGAATATTCTTATATGTTCCCCAAACTCCCTCCATAATTTAAATTGGAATATCACTGATTTCAGATAATAATTTGGACAGAATGCATATTTCAAATATATTGAGCCTTTTTTTCTATAAATTTAGTATACTTTTAACTTATTTAGTTATTTAATATTTTCTCAAAAATATCCTACACTCAGTTTTAACATTTACTTCTGGTTATTATTTATTAATTAGTTGCTATAATAAATAACACCTTATCTTACACTACATCATAACATTGGTTATTTTTAATTCTCTTTTGAACAAAACTTGCCATAAAATGCTCTATTTTATTCAAATTTTGAGTCACCTTTGTACTATGATTTATTGTTTTTCTTTTTCCATTTTCTTAATTAGTGCATTTTATTCATTAATATTTAGCCTTTCTTTGTTTTTAATCTAGGTTTTTAAGGCTATAAGCTTTTATATAAATAACCACTTAGCTGATATCCCACAATTTTGATATGAAATACAATTGTTGGCATTCAGTTTTAAGGGTTCCACTTCCCCATTTCCATTCACTTTAATTTTCAACTCATAAATCATTTGATAATGTGTTTTTGAATTTCGAAATTCAAGACTGCGTGTTGTGCATGTATGTGTGCATGTATTAGCTTTTTTCAATTTGATGGGGTTTTGGTTTTCCTTTAGTTTGGTGAATGTAAAGGAAAGAATACATACATTACTACAATTTCCTAATATACTTTGCATTTATGTTGTTATATAGTATCCCTCTTTAGTAAATATTAACACTATGTACTTCTTTTTTGCAAGGTATAAAGAGACTTATCAAATGTCTTATACTTAGATTTGCCTAGTATAAATTTTCTTTGCTTTTAAATTTTGAAATTGTCTCTGTCCTTATCCTTTTTAAGTAGAGAAAAAAAGCCTTTATTTTTTAACCTAAACAAACAATCTAGTATTTTAAACATATTTAGTCTTTTGGCATTTACTTTTATTACCAATATAGTTAGATTTTTCCTACTATCTTATTTGGCACTTTATATTTATTATATCAGCTTTTTCTATGCATTACTTGTATTTGTTTCATAAATTACTTTGATTTGACTGAATTTTGTTCATTCCATCTTCCCCACTATAATGGCTTGGATGTTATAAATATCACCCATTTATTCTCTAAGTATAAAAGTTGGATTTCCCATAACACACTTTTAATCATTTTACCAAAAATCATTAAGATAATATAAATGTAATTCACAGTTTTTGTAAATGAATTGGGGGAAACTGCTCACCAAAGGTATTCCAAACAAATTAAACTCCAGCATTCCTGCAATTGACCATTCCATTTGTTCCCATGAAGCAGTATTGTCTCCTAACCAATGTGCAGCATAGTGTCCAGATCCAGCAAAAGTTGATCGGGTGAGAATAAAGCTTCTCTTATTAGGAAATACTTTTTGTATAGCACTAAAAAGAAAATCAAATTAATAAATAAGATTTACTTTAAATAATACTGACATTTAAAAGTTCTAAAGTCTTAATTTCAAATGCATATAATTCCTAGAACCAAGTCATAATATTTACAACTATTTTATCAATCTTTTATAACTACTTTGTATTTAGTTATCAATATTTACTTATTTAAATACATTCAGATTAAATTCAAAGAAAAATGTTTAGTAGTTCTTTATACTTTGAATGACTTCTTTTACCAAATTAAATAATCATGTGTTTTTAATTAAATAAGCAGTTGTTTTTGAAATATGTGGCGTAAACTCATTGACATTTTTAAAAATATAAATGTAGTAATCTGAACTTTAACCCACACACATTTTTATGGTATAATGATGCTAATTATATATTAAAGTCTGCATTTTCAAATATCAGCAAACAATGTTGGGATAAAACATGTATTTGAAAAGTGTTTTATTTTGTTGGTTTCCAAAAATTTACTATCCACCACTACTAGGATTATTCATCCCACCTCTCTTGGTACCTGATAATTATTGACCATTTTCTTCCACAAATGGGAAATAATAGGGAAAAAAATAATACACAAGTTTAATTTAATATATAAAATTATCCACACTACCTTAGTAAAAATATAATTATATTCTCAGGTGTTTTTTCTGTATTATTACCTCTATGATATTGAACTATAGTGTTACTTTTTCTTTCTAAAATGTATTTACTTATGCAATGTAATTTATAATGTTCTACTGAGTTTAAGAAGTAAAGTAAATAAACACTGTGAAGACAGTATATAAAAGTTTTGATATTACAGTATAATTTAGGACCAGATAAATATGGTTTTGAATTAAAAAATGAATTATAGTTGTTAAATTATGTGAAAATTAAAAATTTATTGCGACCAGGATCTGGGTTTTATTGACTATGACAGTATGTCTTCATACAATGCTTGGAAAATAGCAGAAAATTAATATATGATAATCCCCTTCTTTTGTTTTGTATCATGTCCCTTCTTATACATGGGTAATACATTGCATAAGAAAATTACTTTGGGAGATACTACATAAAAAACTACATTTGAATTGAAATCACTGCTTTTGAAAAATAATTAAAGACTTATTCTAGAAGCACCATTCTTCCAGGGCAATTGTAAAGTTTATGCTTAGAACACAATCATATTCAGAGGTAGCTAACTGAATCAAAATTTTGAAAGGGTTATTTAAATCTGTAAATTAAAAATGAATTACATATACCATGTTGCAAATTCATGAATATTACTAAAATAACTGATGCTTTTAATATGCTGTTTTACCATGAAAATATTATCTTTCTTTTTTTATTATTCTTGCAATTTCCAAATTATAGCAAGAATAATTAGTAAATTGTCAAACATATTGCTAGACAATAAATATGAGAGATTTCTGAGTGAAATGCACTTACTTCTCTGTGGCTATAGCCATGCTGTATCCATAGAGGTCGTGAATATCATATTGTTTCCCCCAGTGTTGCACAGCATCCATACAAATTGTTTTGGAATATAAGACTTTGTCAAGAATATCTTAGAGAAAATATGTAAGAAATGTTATTTAAGAAATTCTTCACCATTTTAAATTTTATAATAAGAGATATTTTGCTATTTTAAACTTTATCATCTGTAAATGATGTTATGTAATACCATACTCCGATTAAAAAAAAGAAAAAACAATACAAGATGACAATTTAAACTAAGTTCCAACTATGTCTTCACCCTCCACCACTCCTGTTGATTAACTATTAGATTTGCACTTACACTAATAAATATACTGCTTTCTAACTCAGTAAAAATAAATCCAAAGGAAAAAATAACCTTTAACATGTAGATAGAAATATACACATTTACCTTGTATATCAAATAACCATAGACTGATTTTAAAGCTTTATGGTAGAATAGTTTACTTAAATATGATCTAATTCCACAGATGTAGACCTGTTATTCAATTACAAAAGATTCGAATCTTTGCTTTTCAGTTTTTTATTGTACTTTAATTTTCAGGCATATGTGGTGTTTCTATAATTATTGTCATTTTTCTTCAGATGTCCTTATAGGGATTTACTCCTCTAAGGCCAATCTTTTTCTTTGGTTAAATTTTTTACCCACTTTTAATGATGAAAAACATATTTTTTAGAATAGACGAAAAATAACTATTCAGATCAGGTACATTCTAATTAGTAAACAGACTTAACGGCAAAATGCTCATAAAAAATTTGATCACTTAAATTATGATTTCAAATAAATTTTATTTATTTTCATTAATTATTTAATCACTGGCAATATATGAATGGTAAAAATAAATAATATGCTTTACCAAAATTTAAAATCATGCTCCTTTCCTTAGGCATAAATATTTTGGCCAAAAGAAAACAAACGAAAATATCGATTCAGAGTCTCAAAATTTTACCAAACTTTGCGATTTAGAAATATATTCTAGAATTTACAAGTCAACAAGGAAAATGATTTTCTGTTAATAGTAAGTAAATAATGAGATGAAATTTACCAGGAGTAAAAGGTGGATAATTCAACTTGTTGTCTTTGCATCCTGTCTTTGAACCTTGAATAAAGCTGGCAACTTCGTTCATGTCCTGTTCAAACATAAAACAAAGAACAGCAGATTTTAAGTAATCACAAAATCATATAAACAGAGAGTTTCTAGTTGTTTGCAATTTTTTTTTTTTGTCTAAGACAAACATAATATTATTTTACTTTTAGAAGACAAACATAAGCTACCAACCTAGAAACGAACTTGCTTAACTATACTCACTACTTGATTCTACCTTGGGGATGGACAAGTCATCATATCGAGAAAAATAATATTATTTGTTTTTGTATGAATATAGAACACATAACAGGTATCTTAGATTCGGGATTACATATTACTAAAGTGCATTTCATTTACCTAGTTTTAATTATACATATAAAACATTAGTTACAAGTATTAAGCAACTGTCTTTTCTAAATAGCTCTATCAGTCTTCTCGCTGGGAGTCTATCATTGTATATATTTCTAGCATATGTATTTATTCAATATTGTTCATTCAGCTGGCATTTATCTAGTTTCTATGATGTGCACTACTAGAATCTACATCAGCACTCTTTACCTACTCTCTCAATTTCTTCACTCTAATGAGAGAATAAAAGTGAAAAAAAAAAAGCAAATAGAATTTCAGTATTTCAATAAAAATAGTGATGACCTTATTGAATTCCTGGAAGAGTCTCAGAGAACCTTAGGGTGGGGGTACCAATTATGAGAGCCAGTGTCTTAAACATCTCCTGGAGACAAAATTATGGAGTATTGTGTTCACAGATTTTCTTGCCATGTAAACCTAGGCCCCAATCTTATCTTGCCACTTACTAGTTCTGTGATCATAACCTGTTAAGTCAAATCTTTCAACTAAAAAAGGTAACATATAAATTCATATATCATACTACACGTACTCTTTCTATGTTAATTGCAGTGAAGAATTTCTATACAATTTTAAGCCTTATTTCCTACACCTCTGTTGTCTCTGCTCAGATGGAATTAATGTAAAAAATTAAGGGTGCTCCAAAGCATAAATTTCTCATTGTGATAAAGATTTTAAAAGTAAATGTGTTTCCATTTCCCAAATGTTTTCTTAATAGCCACAATGAAAGAAAGATATTTAGTTATTCTAAAGTATACACTGGAGTTTTTTAATTAAAATTACCTAGACTATTATATTCAGTTTTTTTCTATGACAATTAGCTCACATCATTTTTCAAAGTGATTTTATATTTAAAATAAAAAAAAAAAAATTAGCGTGGGATCTAAATTAGATATTTAGTAAATTATAAAACTATTTTTATATTTGACATAAAAATAAAATTTTATAGGTTAAATTACATTTATTTTTACTTTATGTTCATTCTATCAAAAAGAATAATCTGAAGAAGTGAAAGAATTAAAGAAACAACTTAGTAGTAGAATCTAGCAATTTTTCAAGTAAGAGCTTTCCACTGTTTATACATAGTATGATAGATTCGGTGATATTTAGTGAGGTTTGAAATCATTCTAGTCATTGTGTGGCTTTTTTTAGGCATTATTCTAAATGCTTCTTGCATTGGCATCAGAACAACTTTGCCTTTCTCAGATACTTTTACTCCTCTGATCCTCTCCCTCTCTTTGGAGATAAATCTGATATTCAAGTCTTCAAAGGGTATAAAATGGAATATTCCCTTTCTATAGCACAGTCAGATTCTCTTTCATTATTGCTAAAGTGTTATTTATATTCCTAACTCCACTCTAGTGAACTCAAATTGTTCCTAAGCAAGAAAAAATAAAAAATAAAAAAACTTTTAACTTAAATAATACAATTGAAATTAGAGCTAGAATTGAAAGCAAAACTTGAAAGCAGAGTGCAATTTTTGTTATTTCTACCAGTAGCTAGGTATTATAATTGTCAAATAACTAATAACTCCCCGCCTCATTCTATTACCATTACAGGAATCTTGAATATTATACTAACCTTTTACACAATTTTATGTTCTCAGCAAAAATAAAAATAATAATAATTTTCCTATCTTTGTAAAGACTTATTAACTAAACAATTGTTTGAATAAATAAATGAATAATTAAATGAATAACTAAAAACAATGCCTGAATAATGAGAACTTCATGAAAATATAGATATTGGAGACCTAAACAGCCAAAGAAAATATAGCTATCCCTAGGGATGTCCATTATCTCTTCTTCCAGAATTCTGTACAGTTGTAATACCTCTGAACAAAATTCTGATGTTTTCTCTCTTTTCAGATTTATTAGGCTTTTTTTCTGAAATTCAGAACACCAGGATCACCAAGTACTTTCATTCCCAAATGCAGTTATAGTTTCCATTGTAGTCAAAATCTTGACTACAATGCAGCATTATTCTATACAATAAACCTAGCAGCAGGCTGGCAATACCTACAGTTATAAAACTTCATCCAAGAAAACTTTTAAACATTATTGTTTTCACTTAATAAATGTAGCAGCAACTTAAGATGTTGTTTTCTGGTATTATGTTGAGATAAAACACTTAACACATTGCTCATTTTAATTGTATTCCATAACTTATTAAAAATGTTTCTAAAGGGTAAGGGTTTATTCAGGTTCATATTGTTGCAATTGTTGGCCAGTGTAGACTTTTAATAACCTCTACAGGATTATCCTAAATGTTAACTGTTTTCACACATAAATTATTAGTCCTAAAGATACAACACGTTAGTAACAGAAATGAAATTTATTCTATAAAGCATATTACTGAAAAAGAAAAACCTCAATTTGCATTTTTTAGTTTTTATTTTTGTCTAACCTATGAACATAATGGTATGATATTTATACGTTCTAGAGAAATATTATAAGAGCTTTTATTTTTATG
This sequence comes from Eidolon dupreanum, assembly GCA_028627145.1. Lineage (NCBI taxonomy): Eukaryota > Metazoa > Chordata > Mammalia > Chiroptera > Pteropodidae > Eidolon > Eidolon dupreanum. The sequence goes on from CM053507.1 coordinate 24,883,380, forward strand.
TTTAATATGTTACAAAATATATCTTGTCGACTTAATAATTATTCAACGAGAAAAATAATTTTATTTTCATTGTTCAAAATCACTGGTTTAAAATAGCTACTTACAATCCAAAGTCCATCATATTTCACTTCTTGATAGAAAAGGCTGCATTCATTTGCCCACCAATCTATACATTTTGGATTAGTAAAATCAGGGTATACTGTTAATCCTGGCCAGACCTAGAAGAATAGATCATTCATATATATACATAAATTGAATTAATAAATAAATAAGAATTCAAACTGAGTAGAGAATAGCAAAAAATAATAATAATAATTATAATATTGTACTTCTTTAGGTGTATGTGATGCATGTACTATCTGTATTTACAATAATCTCAGGTCTACTTTAAAGTTAATTTAAGGGAGAGTAAAGAGAGAGTGAGAACATGAAGCATTTATGAAGTGAAAAATAAAGGAATATGGGATGAGGCTGTTATTTTGACTGCGATGCGACTAAATTTATTTCTAGCATCCTAGTAGGTTAGGTTTAAAAAACAAGCAAACAAAAAACATAGATTTTCTGAAAAAAAGTACTTTAGCTCATTTCCAAAAGCAACTGTTTCCAAAAGATTAAGTGAAAAAAAATCATATATTTATTTTTTCATTTAATACATCCAAATATGACACATATTATGTGCTGGGTACTGTTCCAAGTGTTTTGTAGCTATTAACTCATTTATTCTTCACCAGAACTTTAGGAGATGGGTACTATATTTACATCACTTTACAATGAGGTAGGTGTTATAATTAAACCCATTTTACAGATAAGAGAAGTGATGAACAGAGAGGTTAAATACATTATTCAAGGTTACACCACTAATAAGTGGCAGAGAAGGAATTCAGACCCAGGCTATCTCACATCAGAGTCCAGACTACTAAACACCACAAATATTATGCAGCCTCTTTATGACTTATAACTTAAAATAATGATATTAAACTAGAAGGATTCTATTTCAGATAAATTGGGATAAATATTATTGTTTTATTTCTAAATTATGAGTATTGGATATCTGATCTGTCTGTATCCAACAAAGCAGGTTTTAACAGAATATATTAACTTATTAATAGGCTTTTTAAGAAATAAATTCATTTTCATTTTCTGATGGAGCTCATAATTATTTGAAAATTTTAAATAGAAATTTTAACTTCGATAAATGAGAAAAAAATGATGGCTAGGATATTCTTCAATATATTAAATAATGTTATAATAAACAGGCTTTTATAATTTCATATTTTCTTCTATTTTTTCTTTTAGCTAAATTACAGAAGCAGAATTATTAAGTCAATGTATTCAGACATAGTTTTTGATATGTCTTACAAAGTCATCTCTACAAAAATATTTACACCGGTTAAAATTTTTGCATTTGGAAGCTAGGCAGTTTCTGACTCTGCTCTTTTTAGCTCTATGATATTAGAAAAATCACCTCTCTCAAATTCACTTTTTCACCTGTAAATGAGGAATTTTAATCACAGCTTTCTCATTATTTTATTGTGAAGATTAAATGTAAACCATAAAACAATACATAGCATATAAGTATTCAATTCATATATATATTATTGTATATAAAATTATCAGAACATTATAATCAACAAAATTATTTATCATATTTTGTTAGCTTTTGTTTTAATTGTGTATAGCACTAAAAATTATTCATCTTCATAAATAAAACTGTTTTAGAGATTTTGGAATATTTCCTGTATAAAATTTCTCAACACAATTAAAATATCAGATTAGATTTAAAAATAAATATACATATGCACATATACACACTTATAAACAAAAACTTTGTTATTGCACAATAGAAAATCTGAGCAACACGACTTTATCAAATATTATAACTTACCTCTCCAATAATTGCTGTTGTCCCATCTGACTCATTTACCCACACGTTTTGTTCATTTCCCCTCTCATAGGTTGCATATGCAGCTCCATTGGCATGACGATTTATGGAAATTGCAGGGTCCTAAAAATAGAAGAAGTAGGAAAGATCACCAAGAGCAAAGATGTGTCATTAGAGACCAAGGCTAAGATCATCTACACCCTCATATTCCCAATTACTATGTACAGGTGCAATTGTTGGACAGTGAAGAACACTAATAGGAAAAATACAATTAGCCATTTGAAATATGGTGTTTTAGAAGAGCTCTACAGATACCTTGACCTTCCAGAAAAATAAACAGATAGGATCTAGAACAAATTAAGCCTGGAACAAAAATGACAAAACTAAAGCTGTCTTACTGTGGGCACATCATGAGAAGGCAGGGTTCTTTGGAAAAGAAAAAGACAAAAATAGAAGGCAGCAGGAAAAGAAGAAGACCAAATATGAGATGGATCAATTTTATGAAAGAAGTCATAGGCCTGAGTCTACAGGAGCTAAGCAGGGTTGTTGAGGACAGGACATTGTGGACATCATTCATTCATAGAGTCATTAGTAGTCAGAACTGACTCAATGACACATAACACACACAATAATAGAAAAAAAAATTATAGAGAATCTATTAACTTACAGAAGTCTAAATAGTAAAATTATATTAATATATGATCAGTCATTACCAAGATGATGACATATTTCTGGCCGTGATCATGCAAGTCTTGAACAAATTCAGGGAGCCCATTAAATGCAACTTTATCATAAGTAAAGTCTTTTTTGTCTTCCATATAGTCAATATCAGTGACCTGTGTATCCTAAAATTTAGCAGAATATAATTCAATAAGTAGTATAGAAATTTCTCTAATAACTTCAACATTTAATTTCAGTAAATTTGTATTATAAATGTAATGATTAAAAGTAAAGTTAGACACCTTTTTATTTCACTAAAGATGCAACGATATTGTTTATAAAATTAGTTCTTCTAATTCTAAAGTATAAAAGCATTACATAATTATTTACATTTGTTTCAGAAATGATAATTAGGTATGTATTATGATATATCTGTGATTCACTGTATAGAAAACAAAAACCTACACATTATATAAAATACATTACATTTTTATTATATTAAGAAGTATATAGGCTCTAAAAATAGTCTACTAAAAACCTAAATATGATTTTGTTCACAGTTAAACATGTATTCTGTTATAGTATAATTCATAATCAGCTCTCAAAATTTCACATAGATCTGGACATTATATATGGTCATAAAATGTACTTTATCATTAAAAAAGCAGCTTAATAACCCATATATATAATAATCCTGACAATTTCTACCTTTATTATTATGTAACAATATTTAACTTAGTATACATTCCCACAAACTCTTTATTCCACTTACAAATGGTATGCCAGCATCTCGATTTCTTTTTACCACTTCTTTCAGTATATCAAGTGAGCTGTAATTCCAGCGACTCAGCTGGAATCCAAGACTCCAGTATGCAGGCATTACTGGTCGTCCAATAAGCTTGAAGTAAACAAACGTTTAATTAATTTCAATAAAGAGCATTAGAAACTAATATTAATATGCTTCTTCTTCTGTTATATCTCTAGCATTCATTTAGGTTTAACTACATATTTCAAACAAATATTTTGTGTTACGTATATTCTAAAATGTGTCCTGGAAATTCTGTTAGAATTCTGTTATGAAACACTTAACGAATTTATGTTTTGTCACTAATCTCTTGCTTATTTTGTGTTAAAAATTAGAAAGCTCTTTAGAAAGTAACACTTGTAAAGGTATATTTTGCACAGCATGGAAAGTAAAAGAAGAGAATAAAAAAAGAGCATCAAAGAGATAAGCAAAAAAGGAAATTAACCATACTCCTACTTCTTATAGCAACAAAATGAATGAATGAATGAATGAATGGTCATCATGTAAGAAAAAAAGATGTTTAAAAGTATATAATTTCTATTCCCTTATACTTTGAAATTCATTTCTCTCCTAGTTTAAAAAAATTAATAAAATATATGTTTTACAAAACTCCCACTCAGTTATTTCATAAGGTACTTATCTTGTTCACATGTAGACATTGGCTTCTCCTCAAGGGACTAAATGGAGCCCCTTTTCCAGTTTCCTCAGTGGCCCAACCAGGCTCAATGCAAGCCCACAAGAGTATCAGTATCTCATCACAACAGACGACATTTTTTTGCACGTGAAAATATGGGTGTAATCGGTATTAATTTTTTCAGCAAAAACTGAGTATTAGGTTACATTAAGACAATTAATTTTATTTGGCATGATGGATATTCTTTAGTTTAGGTTTGTATGTATGTATATATGTATGTATGTATGGTTCCATGATTTCTCCATCATGCATGTCTAAAAACTACTATATAAAATTTTTTAAATGCTCATATTGTTATTATATTCTATTCAATTTAAGCATTAAATTTATTTAAAGATAATATCGAAATCTCAAAAAAATCAGTATTTTAAAACTCTATTTGTAGATATCTTAATCTATTATAAAAATTTTTTTGAAGATTTGGACACATGAATGAAATTTCTTCATGTGTATGTGTGTGTGTACTATAAATATATGACATAACTTATATTTCATAAAAGTATATAAAATATTTATTATGTATTATGTTAATTTATATATTATTCATTTTATATTTTATATGAATACTTTTTTTAACTTTTAAAACTATCTGGATATTCAAATAAATTATGTTTTAAATTTTAACATATTGAGAACTGCTAATAGGTTAGCTTACACAGAAAGGATAACTTGTTTTTCTTCAAACAGGAAACAAATTTCTTTTGCCTACTTTTACCTAATTTGAGCCTTATTTAAATGTAGCAGTGATTAATAGTGCTATATCCTACACCAGACTTTTAAGTTATTGCTTAAATTCACGTCTCTGAAAGTCTACCCACAAAATGGTATAAGGAAGCATGTTGTTATACTGCATTCATATGTCAAGTGTGACTCAAACACAAATACTGCTGATCAAAGACTTTTTTCAGCATGTAGTAGACAAGCATCCCAACCAATATTTCACAAATGAAATGTCAAATTCCTTCAAAAAATGTACTATCCTGTTTTGATGGTGTGATAACTACATGCAAAGTCTACATGCAAAGGCCAGCCTAGCACTGTAATTATAATTTCATATACTAGAGACTAAATTTTTTTGTGTTCTTTTCTGAAATTCACATTTATAAACAGCAATGTGGGAATTATTAGACATTATAAATTATTCAATTGTGTAAAACCCTAGATACTCTCATTTTAGTCTTTTGGATCCTATTTAAGGAAATTTTTGATAGTAATTACTTCTTTGAGATTATTTTTAAAAATGGGGGTTATATGTCAAAATATATATTAATAAAATAAGTTTTAAAAATAGACAAGATTCTTAAATTTTATATTAATAAAAATGATATATTTTCCCACTATGACATTAGGAATTATATATGCCAACAGACACAGGAGAACAATTACGTGGAAGAAATTTTCAGAAATTGGTTCAAGGTAAATCCTAGAATACTCACCCCTCTAAGGACCATCTTGGGCTCATGCACACTAGGATATTATTTAATAGGTGAAAGTTGCTTAGATAGTAACCTTAAGATGTAAGATTTCAGATGTGTTTCAAAATCTGCTCTTCTTAGTTTGAAAGTCAGGGCCAATTTTCCTTGAGTTTACCTTCTGTGCATTAACAGCAAGTTTCACTAGCCTTCCTCATAATTTGGTTGTATCTAGGATTTTTATCATAGAGATGTATGATCTATGCATCCATTGCCTAGCCTCAGTCTTGAAGATAAGATACTTTCCTATTAAAAATGAATAAACAAACAAACAACAACAAAAAGCTCCTAAACACAACTGCCTAGGAAGCAATAAAGAATTTTATATCAGAAATATATACATTTAAATATACATAGGCTTCACTGTACAGAGAAAAAAAACACCTACTCATATCTAAAAACTGGTTAGATTTAAAAATATATTTAGCTAATAAGCTCCTGATATCTTAAGTAAAGTCATTTAAATATGTGAACATGTTAGATGAAAAAAAAAAAAAAAACTGGTAGAAAAGAATTTTATAAAATTGACCTGAAACACACCTCTTGATACTGCTGAACTACTTGTTCTGGTGTATCTCCTAGGAAGATGTAAAAGTCCAGAATGCCGCCGATAACTCTGTAAGTTACTACTGGAGCAGGCTGGATGAAAATCTCTACAAAATAAAATTGAGAAAGCATATGTATATAGTAAAAAGTTACATAATGGTAAAATAATTGCAATATCTATTTAAAGTATTTTGTATTAACTATGTAATTTTACACTGTTTTAAAATAATTGTGAAAAATTAAAATATTGAAGATAGGAAGAATACAAAAGCAAAATGCCACTATGTATGAGATTTGATAGGATATCCCAGATGGTTCCTTCTACAGAGGCTAGCCATAGCTCCCCTGGAAACTGAATAGCAAATCCTTTTACAAAATAAAGATTTCTTCCTGAAATTACATTTTATTTAGTTGTTTTAATTGAAGGTACTCTGAAGATCATATTATCACATGCTAATTACTGAGAAAAAAATAAGAAATTTGATTTTTTTATGTAAAACATAGTAATTGCCTTGATAACCATATAATATTACTATTCTTACTGGAATATTGTTAATATTATGGCTTTCTGTTGTCGCTGATTTACCTATTAAATATAGATATTACACTCACATTAAAAAAAAAACAAAAAATACGATATTACTTGAATTATGATAAACTAAAAAAGTCTTCCTCCTTTCTACCCTCATGTAGACCTTTCTCTTTCTTATTTGTAGTGGCATACTAATTACTCCTAACAAATGAGGCTGTGGGAATGGGATGTGTTTCGAGTGGATATGTTTCCATGTTGCTTTGAAGGGAAAGAAAAATGACTCAAAATTACAGCACAGTATACTCTCCCCAAAACAGAGCACTGATATGCAAAAAACCATTGTCTCACTAACTATAAAACCAGCTTATAATTTCATTTACTAAATCACTAATAGACTGTACTCTGATATATAATATCCGTTATTAGAATGAAGAATAATTATAATCATTCATGATAAATATATTATCAGATAAGTTGCTCTTACCCATTGCATTGCTGTTCATTAAGAAAACACCAAATGACTCCCCAGAAGTATCTTCAACACACATGAAAAATGTGTGATGGCCATATAAGTTGTTATTATTCTATAAGGCAAAATTTTGAAAATTAACATTTTAAATGCATTTAAAGTAAAAAGATTACACATTTAAAATGGCCTTTACAAATTCCAATTTGTGTTTGTAATTTACCCCTCATATCTCATCAAATTTTCTCATGTGAAACACTGTAGCACACAAAAAAATCCAACTTATTTTAATAAAAAATAAGTTACATAAAAATATATACCATAACATACATGTTATGTTATTAATAGATTAATTAATTTCTCTTTGTTTTATTATGATTAAATGACTTTTAATAAGCTATTCATGATAAGGTAATGGCATTTATCTATTATGCCCCATGTATACCCAAGGTACAGCAGATGATGATATCCACCCACAAAGAACTTTTGCAGTACATTTGTTGAGAGCTGATGAATAGATGAAATGGTGGAGGCAAACTGGAAATACATTTATAAGGTGAAAGAAATATGATTTCTTGGCAGATTGGATATGGAAGTTCAAAGGAAAGAACATGTGGAAAATAGCTATGAGGTTCTCAGCCTGGTGTTTATTAAGTGCTTAGTACAGCTAGTGATGTTGTTAACAAGGATTGGTAGAATCTGTTAGTGGTTCTGTACCAAATGAAGTTTTTTAAAACAAACTTACTTATTCGTTTTGGGGAATGAAATAGTATTGGCATTTAAAAATTAACTAACATTTGACTCAAAGCAATCATAAACTATGAAAAAAATAATTATTTAAAAATGCTATGGTTTTTGTCCTGAAGAATCTCATATTCTAGAAGCATAGACAAATAAATGCACATCATACACTGTAATGATTGCCATACTAAACTATAAATAAAGGGTTAAAAAGTAAACACTAATTCTGCATGAGAGAGTTCGGGGCTTCTTATGAGGTGAAACTTTAAATGAGCTGTCAATTACATTGTAAAAATAATAAAGAAATTTAAACTTCAGCACTTATGATGAGAACCAACCACTGTAAAAATACGTGAATTTATAAAAGATTATCATGTGTTATAGAAGAGAAAGAAGAGGGCATACATGCCTGATATGATGTCTAATAGATAGGCAGACACCATCTCACATAAAGTCATGCATATATACAATGGTGAGAGTTTGGAATTATTCTAATGTAATGACTAGTGACAGATAGGTGTGAGTACAAGGTTGAGTGAAAAGAAAATGTTAAAATATAAAAATCAAAATCAAAAGAAATACCTATTGAAACATTCATAAAATACGTTGGTCACTTAGTGAGTTAATTTAGTACTTTGCTATCAGTCTTATCTCTACAGTAAATAAGCTTCTGGATTAAATATCACTGGAGGGTTTCAAATAGGCTAAAATTACCATCTGCTCCAATCTAATGATTTTATTTATAACAAGAAATATAGTTCCTTACATCAGCAGGAAGTTGATCTCTATTGAAAATTGGCCATGTTTTCCAATTTAAATCATGACGAAATCTCTTATGAATATGTTCCCCAAGACCATACATATATAGACTGGGAAGTCTGGTTGAGATCTGTAAATACTGGTCAGAGTACACCAGGGGACCAACACTGGTGTCAAACCTGTATCGTGAAAGAAAGAAAGAAATGATGTAGCAATATATGAAATGTTTCATTAAATATGGGTCTACATTATCATCCAGAATATTTCATTTTAAATACAATCATCTTTAGCTGTGATCACTTTTTAGGAACGCATAAATTATACCATAACCAGAACATGTTAATTCCATCAACACAATTTGCTTTATTATCACCAATATAATTCTTCACTTGCAGTCTCTCCCTTAATTTTGATCACAATCCTAAGGAAGAACTACCTTTATCAATCCCATTTCACAAGTGACACAAATTGGAAAAATTAATTCATGTTTAACTTCAAAACCATTTTCTAAAAAGAAAAAGGTTATGTTTTAAGCAAATCAAATACTCACTAAGAGAAATGTTAAATGACAATATTTTTGTGATTTAACATAAAATCAATTACAAATTATGAAAATATATTTAAGAAAAGTAATTTGCTTAGATTTGATTTTGACATTAATTAATTAACCTTTCTTGGAGATGCAAAAGAATTTATCTTGAAAATTAGTAAATTTCTTGCCACAAATATTCCTCACAATACATTCATAATGAAGATGTTCAAGGCTATATTTAATTTGATATATAAATAAGAAAAATCCTTTAACATTACTATGAAAATTAGACTATCTTTGAATAGGAACTACTTGATCCTACAAATTGATCCTACAGAATATGATAAATAATAAGGAAAAGACACAATAGGGGTTTTAGGTATGTGAAAATATAGGCAAAGCTATAATTGAATCAGTGATGTTCTCCATCTTCAGCTTTGGTTGACCCTAACGTGTATATATCCATTAACGTTCTTGCATCTTTCATCCACAGAAAACAAAACCCTTCTACCATTATATCTTTGCAAATAAGCCCACCTACCCTCTTTGAAGAGAAGAGTTATTCTTTATGAAAATGACTTAAAATTAAGATGTTCCTAATTCTATGATAATGAAATAAAAATGAACAATTATTTTAAATTACATAAATGTAAAATAAGATAATTACTTACAAAGTTCTCTTATTGCTGTTTCTAATAACTTTGATGCTAAATGGATTTTCTGTAACTTGCACATCATACAAGGTACCAGAAGCTGCGGTGCCAGCAAATTCTTTTACAAACTGATGAGGAACTTCATACCTTGCATTATTCGGATCAGTAATCTGCAAATTTAAACAAGTTGGCATTAGTTGATTCAAAATTGTTATTTAACTTTCAAATTCTGAATTACTACATGCAAGTTCCTAATGGAAAGTAATAAATTTAATAATTTTATAGATCAGCTTTTAATCTAGTTATAAACTTAATTTTAATACTGTTGAACAGCTGTGCACAAAATTAATTGCATAAATTGTTAAGCAATAAATAAAATTAGTTGGTTATGAAAGTACAGTATATAAAATAATGATTTTTAACTAATATAAAAAATAATAGTATAATAAAATATTGATTCTTTAAGACTAGATTTTTGTGAATTTAATTATCTTTGTTGCTCTTCAGAGTTCATCCCTTTAGAAATCCCATAAGGATTTTGAATTTTGTTTTTTTTAAAAAATCTTTTAATTCCTGTGAAATTGTTACTAAAAAGGAAATATATAAAGGATATAGTGTTTTTACTTCCAAATAAAAAGACCATACTAGTAATCTACTAGTTAAAAAAAAAACTCAGAAATTAGTTTCTTTAAAATCATAAATAGAAATGATACCAATAAAAAGAACTACTGAGTGTAAGTCGTGCTTATACAGCACGATTAACACTTTTCTCAAATTAAACGTTAAACTAGTCCTTAATCATAATCTGTAGCTGAAATAATAAAAATTACTAAAGTTTATTAGGCATTTATTCTTCTTAAGATATTGTATCAAATACTTTACAGTGACTATAGTTTTCAGTTCTACAAAAATACCTGCCAGAGGAACTATTTCTTACATTACATTTGAGTAAACAGGCTCAGAGGAGTCGAGTAACTAGTCCAATTAGTCCTTTGTTTTAGAATAGATATTTCTTGAGAAAATATCTGGGTAGTATAAGGGGTGTGCTCATAACATGTCTTTTATTACTAATGCTTTTTTAAGAAACCTAAAAAAACAAACCTTGAACCGGAAACGATTGCGTGTCTGACTTTGAGTTGTTAAGAGAACACTGTTAATGTCATTTCCAAATAATGTAGGTGAAGGTATCCTGTTTAATTTGGCTTCAAGTCCTTAAAGAAAAACAAAATGTTGGCATTAGTAATGACTTTATTTATAAAGATTAATAATTATTAAACATTTTTTATTTTTATAATGTTATTGCCTTTATCATAAATAATGACCTTTTTACATTTGGAAATACAATTGTAAAAAAGAAAAATAAAGCCTTAGTATAATCAATTTGAACATTCTTGTACATATACTTTCCATTTGAATCTATTTAAGACATTTTCCAAAGACAAATTTAAAACATATATTTTTCATTCCACTTAAAATATATTATATTGGATCACCACAATTCTCACCAGTATTTGTTGGTGTAACTCTTTCAGTATTATATCCGTGATTATCAGCGAAGAAGCACCAAGGAATGATAGAGTCATTCCATGGCTTCCAGCAGCAACCTCGCATTGCACAAATGGCCTGATAAAACATTGATAAAAGGAATTAAATGATTATTACTGTTATTGTATGTGTCAGTCTTTAATTTTTAAACATTCATTCATTCAAATAAACGTTTGAATGTTTAAAAAACAAGCTTATTTCTTCATATATATAATGTGTTAAAATATTTTACTTGGAAGAAATATAAATATTTGATGAATTGAATTAATTACACTCTATCAAAGTTTGATGCTTTGAGTTGTGATTTATAAAATTTACATATCAGTGCACATTACTGTAAGATCACGTATTTTAAAGGTTCCTGCCCTCTAGGGTGATTATAATCTATTCTGTTATCATACAACTAATGCAGAAGAAATGAAATATTTATTGGGTAATAAATAAGTATCAAGATGAAAAGGAGGTTATAAAGATGAAGATATGGCCTTACATAAATGTTTAAGATATTTATTTCCAGCTAATTATTAGTTCAATATTTACTTAAATTATTTAAAATAGTTTATGTGAGAGGTGTTGCAACTAGTTGCTGCCATTACATTCAATTAATAAAGAAAAATACGGAATTCTCAGTAATTTTATGATCCTTTTGGAAAGATTGTGTGCAGTGGAAGAAAAATTATATATAGTTACATAAAAAGTTGAGCCACAAAATGATATAATGTGTTAATATTGATATAATTAAAAATCTACTTAATATTTAAATAGTAGTGTAATACACTTTCATAATTTGAACACCTATAATTTTTATTTTCTTGGTTATATGCCTTGAAAAAAGTTAAAATTTTCACTTTTAGTGGCTGATATTATACATGTTAATTTCTCTCCTATTTTAACATCAAATTAAAATGGCATCAAGTACCATATGCATACACACACATACATGTACATTGCAAATGAGAACATAATTAAACCCTCCCATTTTTTAATCTAAAGTATTTGTAACTTTTGATCAGGCAATTTTATCTCTAATTATCTAACTTTTAGAAATACTTCCAGAAATACAAACAGATAATTGTATAAAAATTATCATTTATAGTAGTCTTTATAAGATATTTTTTAATGTTGATATAAAATGATGTAGGAAAGTATAAAGATGCTTAGTTTAAAAAAACAAGAGATAATAAATAAGCAAATGATAATTCTATTTTGTTAAAATAAAAAAATTAATAAAATGGAGTTAGAGGAAGTTTCTCCAAACATACTGTTATTAGTTTCCTATAAATGTCATGACAACCATGAACAGGGTGGTTTGAGTCAACAGAAATTTGTTCTTTCACAGTTCTGGAGTCTCCAAGTCCTAATTCAGGGTGTTAGCACAACCATGCTCCCTCTGAGGCTCGAGGGAAGAATTCTTTTTCCTAGCTTCTGGTGGCTCCTGGCAATCATCAGGATTCTTTGACCTGAACATACATTATTCTAATCTCTACTTCCATCTTCACATGGCTTCTTCCTTGTGGATCTCTATATGTCATCCCTCCTTTTATAAGACACCAGTCATTGGCTTTAGGGCCCACCCTAATCCAGCATAACCTCATTTAATTAAGTACATTTACAGAGACCCTATTTCCAAATAAAGTCACATTTGAGGCTCCAAATAGACAAGAATTTTTGAAGGATATCATTCAATACACTACATATATACACTAAAATATTAGTTTAAAAAAGTATTTCCCAATTGTTCCTTTTCATATGTTAATAAATTTTGTTTATTTTGTATAAATTTTGATAGCTGTTTTTTATGTTTAGTCATTCTGCCTATTTTCTAGGATTTCAGGCATTTTTTCCTATTACTTTTAATTCCCAATCTAAATTCATTTTTCTTTCTGCTTCATTTGAAAAAGTAAAAAAATTAAAACATAAGGATTAACCAATAGTCATAAACCTTAGTAGATAAAAATAAGTGTATGTTCTTACTTTTATGCGTATGTGAGTACATATATATAATTATATGTAATCATATATAGTGGGTTGACTCTATTATGGACTGAACTGTGTCCCCTCGACAAATCATATAGGAAGCCCTAACATGCCTTTAATGAGGTAGTTAAGGTTAAATGAGGCATAAGGGTTGAGCTATCATCTTATAAGACTAATGTCCTCTTAAGATGAAGACAAAACACTAGAGAGTACCACCCATCTTTCTCTCACTCTCTCTCCCCCACCACCATCTCTCTCCCAATGCATGCACAGAAGAAAGGTTTTGTGAAGACACAACAAGAATGCAGCTGTCTACAAGCCAGGAAAAGAGGTCTCACCATAAACTAATCCAGATGACACCTTACCTTCTAGCCTTCAGAACTGTAAGAAAATAAATGTCTATTGTTTAAGTTACCCTATCTGTGGTATTTTATTACAGAAGCCTGAGCTGACTAATAGACTCTGGGTACAATTACAGCTGTTTCTTAAAGTACCATTTTAAGTTCACTTTCATTTCTTAAATCACAAATATAAAATATATCAGCTAAAATTTGTTCAAGTCCTAAGTTTAACTTGTTTCACATTGAAAACACTCTAGCAATCTCGCATTAAAGGCTAATAGTAGGCATGAAAATCTTAAACCATTGTCCTTCAAATGTTTCCCTTTAAGATCCTAGCAACCCATATTTTTTTCTAACATAATTCTATGATAAGCATCAATCATTTCCTAAGGAGAATATTAGCTAAAGAGAATATCTGTCCAATTTGCTCAGAGTGCTACAGTAAACACTACGTTACTTAGCTGTTTTATCAGTTGGCAAGCAATAGGACCCACTATTCCTAACATTGTCCTAAGAAAAAATCTCATCTATTTCCAATTTTCCACGGCAAATTTATCAGAAAGTTATGTCAATGATGATGTAGCAGTAGTAGGATAGAGCTAATAGAAAGTTTATTTCATTTAGTTATTTTGTGTGTGGTGGGAAGTGGGAGAGGTAAGATTCAATATGCATATTTTAATATATAATGTTTAATAATATTTAATATAATTAATATATATTTAATTTATATAGATATAAAATATTATAGATATGTGTATAATATATAGATATTATAAAACATCTGTGACTATACACATACACACAAACACACACATACACACACACACACACACACACACACATACACATTCATTGACCTTTATTCCCATGCAATTTACGAAAATCAAGGAAGCATAACTTAAGGTTACATGAATCAATTCAGTTACCATTAACTTCTTCCATTTCAGCTTCTTCTCCCGAATTACCAAATAATAAAAAATTAATAATTTTCCATGGATACTTCTGAATGCCACCATTACAGATACTCTAGTGGCGTATAGATAATCTCTCTTAAGTATTCTATATTGTCAAAGGCTATACTTCTTTTTATGAAGTCAATTTGAGAGAATAGAATTTTAGGAAAGTTTATAAAATTAACAATAGCTTGTTAAGCATGACAAAATATTAACTTTAGAATTGAATAGAAATACAGAAAAGTAAGCTCAATAATTTCTATTATGTCTCATCTGTTTATACAGACCTATAATAAAAAAGTAAATGCAGCTTAATTGATGGTTACAACTTTAAAAATGTGGAATTGATCCAACATTAAGCAATTATCTTAATATAATTATTTTAATATATATCTATTCATAAAAAATATTAAAGACTTGTTGCAGACCTGTGTTGGAAATTGTTCTGGAATGCAGTTTATTCTTTCATTGACCAAATCATTTGAATCACTTGGACATTGTCCTGAATTGGGATTCACAGTGGTTGTACGAGTGGTAGTTGGAGTTGAAGTAGGATCATTATTGTCTAGGAATGAAAAAGGTCAATAAAATAAATAAAATATTTTTAAGAAATGAATTATTTACATTAAAAGAATACGTAAATTTGTATATAATAAAAATTAAAATAAATTTGGCATTTAAATAGAACTCAAAAATTCAGGTCCTAGTCCTCAAAGGTTAAAGATCCAAACGGTATTTAAAGTTTACAGTGCAGAACCCTCTTGACTGCTTCTTCAGAAAAACAAAATATATTCACGGAATGTCTTGAGGTAGAATTAAAAGGAAATAAAATAATTTATAACACCATTTCCAATTTTGATTTGGTCAAGAGATAATGATGAAAAAAAGAGAAAGTAGATTAGGTGGACCAGAGTAGTATGCATCAACTCTAAATCAAGACAGAATAATTCAGAAAAAAAAAAAAAGATAAATACTTCAAGCCTTTTTCACCACCCTCCCCCTTTTTTCTTATACAACTTCTCTCTGCTTAAAAAAAAAAAAAAAAAAAAACTGAGCCTAAGACAAAGAGGGTATTTCTCCAAGGTCCATCCTCCACCTTTGCAAGTGTCTGAATGCCAGAGGTAAAACCCACTAATTAAAAGAACTTTACTGGTTACAGTAGGTTTAGTCAATCTTCCACTATTCTACCTTCCATTAACAGCTTGATCCCTTTACCTCTTTGCTCTTTATTAAGCAACACAATGTAGGGAAGGCCATTAACGTCAAAGTACATAGATTCCTGAATTACAATGGCTCTTCGCTGAAATAACTAGAATATAATGAAGAGAAAAATTATGTAACTTACCCAAGATCTTTCTTTACGTATTTCATCTCATATAGTTTACTTTTCTGAATCCATAACTATTATAAAGTAAACTTTATCTTAACTTCACTATAATGTGTAAATATTTTTAACATTACTTACGATCAATAGCAGATGTCTTGGTTGCTAAAACAGCAACTAGGGCAATAGCTATTATAGTAACTATAACAAAGAGGACAATCAGAGAGATTTCTAATTTACTAAATTTCTTCTTTGCCATCTAAAGAAAGAAAAGAAATATATGTTTAAAATGTAAGATACATAACTACAAAAAACCACCATAATTATCATGAAATTATATACATTCCTTTTTAAAAAAAAAAAAACTAAGCACAATGCAAATATATATACTGGAACAATTTTTTTTTTTTTTTAAAAAAAGGAGTGAATTCAGGATGTGCATTATAGTAGTACACAAAAATGGAAACATAAAGGAAATAAAAGATCTCCAAGAAGGTGTGCCTTGCTCTCATTTGAGCAGTTTTCAAATCAAACAAACTTCATATTTGCACTATGTTCCTTAACTCAGACAGCAGTTCAATGAGGGAGATGCTGTTATTCACATTTTACGCATTAGGAACTTTAAACTTAGAGAAAATTTGTTATTTTCTCAGAAAAACCAGTTCTTCCTACTCTATTGTCTCTCAAATCCCAACAGCTTTTTTACAAAAAAAATATTGTGGAATGATTATAAATATAAATATGCACAAAAGAATACAAATATAAATATGTAAAAGTACAAATATAAAATATTATCAAAAAGAAAAAGTATATATTGTATATACAATGGAGTTATTAAAAAAAATAAGATTTGAACTATATGATCTTCAAGTTCCTTCCTCAAATAACAAATAAAATATACCAAATTCTCATATCAAAAATACATATTTATTTTAAGATAACATTATACATTTTAGTTAGCATACAGAAGGTATCTAAATATAGATTGAGAAGAGCTTTTCTCTAGTAATTATCTTAAAGCTTATTTGTTTTAGTTCTGACCATACATCTCTCATCTTTTCTAATCTTCAAGTTTTTGTAGCTTTTGTGTGTTCTGATCTTATATAAATTTTAATTCAATGGCATATACCTAGATAGGAATTTGGAATATCCATTGTAAATGCTTTAAATTACTGGTTTTAAAATAAAATTTAAGGGGACCTCTCACACTAGTCCCTACTCCTGTAATTTTCTATGTCAGTTCAAATATCAAGTTGTCCCAACCTAAAAATTTCTTTTCCCTCTTCCATATCTCTCTAGCACATTAATCATTCAACTAGTCCTATTGATTCTACCTCTAAAATGTTTTCAGAATTATATTCTCAACCTTTTCCATAAATGAAACTTTTTTGGATAACATGTGTTTCTTAGTACATGTTATTTAATTTCTTCAATCCTTCCATATCTGCTCTTCTAGGTTAGTTCCAACTTACGTCCAGTTCAAATGCCATGTTCTCTCTGTGCCCTTCCTCACTCTTAGAGACAAAGTAAATGTATATTTTTTCCATTTATCATGGCACATAATATATCTATTGCAATTATTTATGCATATGTTAATGTCCTCTGTTAGATTGCTGTATTCTTAATAGCAAGAATCATGAAAGTAGTTCAGAGCCTGACATCAAGTATAAGCTTAATTTTTAAAACATATCTTATGAATTAATGTTTAAAAATTAACATTATATAATTAATAAATATGTAAGCTGTTTATTGCATTGGCAATCAAACACCTCAATGTAAACTTAACAGGTAATATGTGAAACTGTTTTGAAAATAAAACTCACTTCTTTAATGTTACATGAGAAATACAATTGTGTTTAATTTTTAACTTTAAATTAAGTCTAACTCTAGGTAATACCTTAGTTTGTTATCAAGAAGCCAATAAAAATGATTATTCTTTTCTTTTGTTAATGGAAGTCTAAAAAATGTATATTGTCATGAAACAATTGTATCTAGAAAATGAGGACAAAATTAATGTACTAAAATTAAATTACTCATGTGAGTACTCATAAACAATCGGTACTAAAATTGTTCATATGTGGTAGGTGGTAATTACAGTGATCATATTTTAGATCACAGTAATTTTAAGCAAAATATTTTTGGGGAAATTATATATTGTTGTCCTTTTTCTATATATTTATTTTCAAATTAAGTAACACTTTATTAGATGGTAGCTTGATAACTGAACTTTAAAAGATTTGCTAGAAAAGATTTAATATTTTATAAATGTAGCATTCTACTCTGACTATATCTTTTCTTAAAAATATATATTTAGTCATAATTAATTTCCCTATCTTTCAAAATATTTCAGATCTTTATTTTGTTTTATATAAAGCAATTAAACTAAACCTGTTATGTTTCCACTTAAGTCTGACAAAAAGTATAATGAAGAACTGGTC
The DNA here is from genome assembly GCA_028627145.1 of Eidolon dupreanum. Lineage (NCBI taxonomy): Eukaryota > Metazoa > Chordata > Mammalia > Chiroptera > Pteropodidae > Eidolon > Eidolon dupreanum. Next base: position 24,901,700 of record CM053507.1, read on the forward strand.
AAAAAAAATATTCTTTTATCTTAAAAAAATTAAAAATGTTTTCTCCTATTTTAGTACAAGGGGCTATATATTTGAAATGGCAAATGAAAATCTATTATCTTTGCTATTTTAAACAAGTGCAGATAGACAGAAATGTTGCTAACAAAAATTAAGGGAACAAATACTTACTTGAAAACATGAAAGTAACAAAAAAAAATATTATCTATAAACTTACCTTGTTTCATAGCCTGTTCTGTTTGCTATGTTGGATGAGGCTGCCAAAGTAATAATCATGAAAAAATGCTCAGGTATATATATATTAAGCTACTCATAAAGTTTTATTGCATCCACAACCAGCCTATCAGTACCTAATAAACTTATGTTCAAAATGCAACTGTAAAAAGCTTTGAGTCACTATTTCTTTCTGGGAATCTAAGTTAATTAATAACTGTGCTCTCACATAGTCTTTGATTTCTGTAAGCTATGAGCTAGACTAAAAACATAAAAATATGTATTTATACTGTTTTTCTCTTTTCAAAATCTTATTTCTTTCATTATTTGGATGTTTTTAATAAATATTTTATTTCATTATGTGAAATTGAAAATACTGTAAACTGTCATTTGGGAAAGATTTGCAGGCATTAACAAAAGATATTTCATCAAAAGCAATGATTAACTAAAAGTTATATCCTGTTTACCATTATTAATCTTAAGGTTGAAGAATTGATCAAGTCTATATTTGTAAACTGTAATTTGGGAAACATTTGCAGGCACTAGTAATTAAAAGATATTTCATAAAAAGCAATGATTAACGAAATTTATCTCCTGTGTCCCATTATTAATCTTAAAATTGAAGAACTGACCAAGTCCATTTTAAAATGTAAAAGTAGAGCTATATAAATAAGTAATTCAGAAATAAAATCACATTTTATTTATCTACATGTTTATTATGTAAAGCACAAATTATAATAACTATATTGTAAACATTTATAATTGAATATAGTAAAAATTATAGTATCAATTATGCTACTATTTTAAGCTAGAAGAATGTTTAAAAGCAAAGGATTCAATATAAGAGACCTGGACATGAATGCTAGCTGTACTACATAACACCTGGGAACCCGTGGGCAAATTTGTTAACTTCTTTAAGCCTAAGTCACTTTATCTACAAAGCGGAAATAAAAATACCTGTCCAAAAGGTCATTGTGAAAAGTACATGAGACAACACAATCTATTATCATTATTGCAGCTCTGCTATCATGAAAAGAATACAATCAGACTCAGAAATGGTTGGTATCTGAGTTCTGCACAAAATTTGGTCACTATCTTTTTAAAAGAATATGTATTTTTAAAATGTGATTACACAAAGTAGAGTAACTAGTTTTTTGAGGCAACCTGAATATGAGTTTAAAGAGAAACAATAAAAGAATTTTATGCATGGATTACTATAAGACTCAGGGGAGATATAAAGGAGAACTTTCAGTATATAAAGAGCAATGATATGGAAATAAGATTAGTATCGTTCTAGAATGGTCTCAATGAGCAGAACTAGTTCTATGTAATAAAAGTTATGAGTGATTTACTCTCTATTCACAGAGCACACAATTATATATGTGGAAAATCTCAGTAGGTCTACCCAAATCTCCTAGAACCAAGATGTGAGTTTAGAAAGTTTATAGGAGGTAAGGTCAATATACAACATTAGTCATGTTCCTATATAACAATTGGAAACTGAAACTAATATATGTACATATATCTATCTAGCATATATATCTATAGCTATAAATAGATAGATAACTTATGACAGAATGAAAAATGAGTACTTGGGTATAAATCTAGCAAAATATATCCAGAACCTCTATTCTGAAAACAAAATATTAGTAAAAGTCAAAGATCTAAATAAATGGGAAGGTAAACCATATTCATGGATTACACAAGTCAATATTATATTGCTGTTGAGTCTTCACAATAAGACCTGTATATTCAATATAATCCCAATAAAAACCCCAGCAAGTAGATATAGACAAGTTGATTGTAAATTTTCTGCATCAATGTATAATTTGGGATAATTTAAAATTTTAGCTCACTGAAAACAGAAGACATTAAAACCAGAAAACTGACATTAGTACATACCATCAGGAATATGTTATTATTATTAAATAAGATACTCTCAATATCAAAATGGAGAAACTGTACACATTCTCTAGAGTACCATTGTCTCTCTAAATTGACCACTTGATAAGAATTAGTTGTTAATGACTTTGGTTACACTCCCCTATGGTACCCCAAATGCTTTCTCTGTTGTACGCCCTGAATGGTCAGCTAAACAGACAGTATATTTAACAACTTCTTGCTAGAGTAAAGAAGCTTGATAAGGACATATCTGAATTTCACCCTCCTGTGCATTTCTTGTACTCTAGTCTCAAAAGTAAAGGCTAGATAAGGTTGAGTGACAATAATTTAACTATAAAATCCAAGATGTTTCATGTGTTTGTGTGTGTATGTGTGTGTTCAAAAATAAAAGCAAGTACTCTAAATATTATATATTATCCTTTTCTTCTTATATAGCATTTTTCATCTCTTGTAAAACAGGCATTTGGGGAGAGTATGAGAAAAAGATGCTAGAGAACAAGATCATTAGAATGTATATATTCAGTTTATAAGATGAGAAAGATACCTGAAACATTATATAGAGTGAAGTATCTTCAGTGTGAGAAAAACTAATATTGAGAATTTAGGTTAAATTAGACAATAGTCAAAAATATTAATAGCCATGATAAAATTGGGGAAAAAAATAAATGATTAGTTCTCTGATCTTAAAATTATTTGTGCAACTTAAAACAATAATTAAATAACAAATGAAGCATTTGATTATATTGATCTTCATGGTATCGACATTTCAAAGAAACAACTTGTCCTAATGAGCAAGCACTGGACATAAATATAACTGCCCCTAATTATAATTGACTACTAAATAAAAATCTTTAAGGAGAAAGAATCATTTGCATTTAATATAATTTTTTATCAAAAATTGCCAATACGAAACAATAAATTTATTTTCAGTTATAATTCAGGGTCATGGAAAACAATACATTCTCTTTAGATAAAGTTTACCTTGAACTTTTTTAGAAAGTGCACATTACTAAAAAATAAGGTTAATTTCCTGTTCTTCAAAGATGTCTTATACCAAAGAGATACAGTACTTTTGGGGGAGGGAGAATCTTCTGTTAGAAAAAAATAAACCTAACTGATCTATAAATAAAATATTTCTCTGTACCAGTATATAACTTAAAATATAATTAGATTTGCACTTTTGTTTTCTAGATAGAATTTTAAGGAGACACAATATTCTTTTTCTGAAAGTGGATTCTTCATATTTTTCATGATTGTCAAGGCAATATTGAACTAAATCTTAAAAGACAGAACATCAAAAAATAATGTTTTATTGACTTTCAAAATTACTTTGGAGCTCTGTTCTTTTTCAACATCCTATCTCTCAGAGAACTCATCTTTCAGTTGTCATCTCTAAACCAAAAACTACTAAATTTGTTTTTCTAGTTTATCTTCTGACCTAAACTACAGTATGCCTAACTTTTTGCTGCATTTTTCTTGTTTCATCTTTTCAGCAAATACAATATGCCAAACACTCTAATGTACATCTTTACTTGCATGAACTTTCATCCTTCAAAGTTAATAGTTCTGAAATCAAATTCAGCATTTTTCCTGTCAAATTTTTTCTAAAATGATCCAAGTTCTTTTAGTGTCACTATTTCTACAGCAATCATTCTCAAAATCTACTCACTATCTTCCATGTTTCAGTTCTTGCATGCAATGTTTCAATTACTTAAGCTCTTTAGAGATTTCCTCTTATGAAAATTTCTATAACCCTTAAAAAACATTTAAGATTAGGCATATTTTATTTTGCTCTCTAGTGGTTTCAGGTGTATAGGACTTAGCCATACTATTATGTGCTAAATAACTTATCTAGGTAATCTTCAATCCTTATCAAACCCTGCTAAGTAGAATTTATAATTCCCACTTTCTAGATGGTTCCATTGAAACTGAGAGTAATGTCTACTCCAAAATTACACAGCAAATTTGGGTTCAATTCTACTCCGATTTATAATTTGAAAAATTTTCTACATCATATATTTTCTTCCTACATGTCAAGGAACATTTTGTTTTTCTTTAAACTCTTCTCCATTCTGAAAACACAACAAATACTTAATAAATAACTGTTACATGACTGGTAAGTTAATGAACATGTCTTGCACAAATGAAACTATCTATTTGATGATAAGTAAACACTTCCCTGCAGGGATAATAAAATCACTGTTTATATATGAGTTTATTCTGGGTTATTTATAGTCACATAAAAGCCACTGAATCACAGATTATATGCAAAGAGTAATAAAATCTGAAATCAAAAGACAGATTGCCAAATGTCAACATGTAAAAAGTATATAAAAGAAAACATTGGAGATGGTGTTCAGAAAAGACATTGATTAATTTTAATTGTGTATAATGCCTCTCGTATAATATCACTTAATGTTATCACTTTATCAAAGTATCGAGCTAAGGAACCACTGAAGGACATTCAGTATAGTCCCTTTTAATCTTAAATAGATATTGGCTAAAAGAAAATGATACTAGTAACATCTCAAAATCCTTCCTATTGAAGGAAAGGCCCAAGACATGGGAACTAGGAACCATCCCTCAGGATAAAAGGGAGCATATAGTCTTTCCTTGCTCTTAGCAGCTACATGAACTACCAGAGACGATTCACTGGGAAGCAACAGAGTCGTGGATCTAACAGTGCTGATAGTATTCTAAGGAAATCATTCTTAGGCTTTATCATGGCTGTGTCCTAGCATTGTATGGCATCCTTTGGTTTTCTACCCATTTCCTGAACTTTCCATTGATACTAAGAACCAAAGTCTCTCTCTTGATTAGAGTCATACAAAAAGTATGTCAATAATCTTAGTGAACATATGTATATCGTGAATGCAATTAGGAAAATAAAATTTCTACTAGAATATATCCTCAAAATATTGGACATGAAAAATGATTTAAGCCATATATTGATAACCAAAATGTACTCCAAATTTTCAAAATGTCTTTAGAAGAACAGAAAATATTACTTAATGATCAGCATTTATTATATATTGATTTGCATGTATAATATTTTAACTTGGTAATCTATATAGAGAACCCATCTTTTACTCAACATTTAATTAAACTGGACAGTCTGTTCTCAGGTCATTTCCAATGAGTGTCTCCAGTTGTCTCAGTCACATTAGTTACTGTGAAATCACTTAAAGATAATTAATTAAGCTTCATTTCGGATAAGGCACCTTGAATGGCGTTGGCTTTTGATCTCCTAGGTCATCAGAAGCTCAGAGCAAAATCAGTCAATACAAATATCCCTCTGTTTAGGAGGAGGCTTAAGTACAATAAACACTACACTTCAGTATTAAGGTTTCACAAATTTGGAGAGATTAGCAGCTCCATATACAGTTTATTACACACCATTGACAGGTCCCTCCATTCTGCTCCTCAATACCTTGCCTGCCTTCATTCTTTCCACCTAAAAGTATCACCCAATGTGTCCGGTGTTTTTCTTTAATCTCTAAAATAATGTATTTTATTCAGTCTCAGAATATATGTAGCAATTTATAAATTTGTCTCTCAAGCTAGACTACAACTTAAACTGAGAATGAGAACTATATACTAATGTGGTCTAATTATCTTTGTGTTTCTAAAATGTCTTGTACATTATAAGCACTCAAAGAAAGTGTATTGAAGTCACACAACTTTAACACTAAATGTATTCATAAAAATTATATTCCTCAAAATTCAAATCAACTTTAAATTAAGAAAAATGCATTAACTAAAATGTAAAGGGACTTCATCATAGCATTAGTAACACTTCAGTGTAATGACCAGTTTATTTGTTTGCATCTCAATTATAATCTAATTGCTTGCCTAATTTCTAATCAATTAGAATCTCTATGTGAGCACAAGCCATTGTAGCTGCCTTATTCTTTGTGGTACTCCTCAATAACAGAAAGAAATTACATAAACATTTTCAAATTAATGACTCAATTACTTATTCTACAGGGCAATCGTACTTTCAGAGAATTGCAATTTTTTATATATTTAATGTGAAATTTCAATTGAATCCTTCCTTTAGCTGTACAGGGAAATAAGATATAAATTCAAAATGCATTTTTTAAATGCTTTTTAAAAATTATTTTTATTAGACTATTTACGAAAACACTCCATCCTGTTTTATTGATATGCTAATGTTATTTTAAGGGGATTGGAAATTCAAGGTATGTAACAGAAGAAACAATTGTTTACTATTTATTATCTCACTTGATTTTAAACTATTATTTCTGTATTATTTTCCGATTTTGTAGTTTTGTGTTATATTCCTAAAAATTAAAACAATTTTCTACTTCAGCCTTGCTAAATAAGAAAATACATAAAATGGGGAGAAAGAAAAGGAAAAGGAAAGAAAAGAAAAATAGACTTATATCATAGTTAGATAGGTTTTATCTATCTAATGAGATGACATTCCCAACAAATTATTTAAGGTAATGAAATCTTCAAATAACTAACTCAAACTTCCCTCAAAAGCCTTAAGGAGTAATATTCTATCTTTGTTGCACTCAAACTGCAAGACAATTGATCCACTGAAATTATATTTAAATGCTTATATTCCCCCCCCCCCCGAAAATATTATTTGCATAAAAAATAAGCATCTGATTTTGATCAAATGCAATTGTTTCATATCATTTACAGAAGAATGAGAAGTAATGAATGGCTCTATAGTCTTTTATGCCATGCACATATATAAACAGAAATAAAAGATAAAGTCAAGTGCATAAATCACATAAATCTTCGAGATAAATATCCAACTTACAATATCCTAAATGAGAAGTTTGTGGAAATCACTATGGTTCATAAGCTGTATTTGTACTGAAACGTAAAGAAAATCTTGCTCCTTTTGACCAATGATATAATAATTGCATGACAGACACCAGAACTATATCTTTCCTTTAAGGGGGAACATTTTCTCTAGGAAATAAAATGACTCTAGGAAATAAAATCTAACTATGATACAATAAATTTTAAGATGGGTTAAGACTGACAACAGTTTGTAGCTTCTTCAGTATAAGATTAAGCTTCTTTTTTGAAAGATGTTTTAATTACAATTTCAGTATCTTAAATAGCATAGAAATATTTAGGTTATACATTTCATCTGGGTAGGTTTTAGTAGTTTGTGGTTTGAGAGAAATTGGTGCATTTCATCTAAGTTGTCTAATTTATATATATACAATTGCTCATAGCACTCCTTCATTATCTGTTTAATGTCTGTGGGACACGTAGTGATATCCTCTCTTCCATCACTGATATTCTCATTCATTCTCATCCTCTCTCTCTCTCTCTCTCTCTCTCTTTTTCTCATTTTTGAGATTTATTTATTAACATTTAATATAATATCAATATAATTTAACATAATATCAATATGGATTAAGACACAATCTTATATTATTTGTTGTCTTTTTTCTCCTCAATTTTTCACTTACTGATTTATTCTTTCCTGCCTTCTTTTGGACGATTTAAACATTTTTTTCGCAATGTTTTAATTATCTATTGTGTTTTTTGAGCATATTTCTTCATATAATTTTTTAAGTGGTTTTCTACATACAAAACACATGTACTAGACTTCCAGTTTCTAGGCATGTAAGGAGCTTGGAAGCCACCACGCCAACAAGTAAACAACAAGTAAAAGTCTAAACAAACTAAAAATATCAACAATCCTTCTTCAATCTGTCAAAGAAGTGAGGTCACAGGTCAAACTCCTGACGCCAAAATTCAAGGATAAGACAGGTACATACAGAGAATCACAACTTGCTGGAGCAGAAACCTATGAGCCCAAATCTCCCTAGGAATCAGTGTTGGGATAAGGAAAATCTAAACTGTAACTGATGAATCACTAGAGGTTCATTGTGCATAAGTCTGAGATATAAAACTCCAGGGGTCTCAGCCATAGGTTGCTCCCCAACTACCCCCAGCAACTAGAACAGATCTTACAGTGAAAATTGGTGGAAAACCTGCTTGTACTTCTGGCAAGGGGGAGGAGTAAATAAACTATTTTGAAGTGGGTCAGAGCATTCTGTTCTTAACAGAGCTTGCTCTCAGGAGAAACTATTTTACCAGAGCCTAAACTATTGAGATTTTTTTCGGAGACTAACCAACCTGAACAGAAAAATACACAACAGTGAGATACCACCACACAATTTTTTGGAAGAGCCAAAATCTAAAACACTAACAACATCATCTACTCACAAAGCTATGAAGCACCAGGAACTTTCATTCATAGCTTTGGGGAATGCAAAATGGAATAGTCACCTTGGAAGATTGTTTAGAAATTTCCTACAAAATTAAATATACTCTGTCCGTGTGATTCGGCAACCATGCTACTAGGTTTTTATTCAAATAATTTGAAAACTTATGTCCATAATGGACAAGCCATGAAGTATTTTTAGGGCAATTTAATTACTTTGTACGATACTATAATAGAGAACACATGTCATTACACATTTGTCCAAACTCATAGAGTATGTAACGCCAAGCATAAGCACTAATGTAAACTTTGGGTGATAATTATGTTAATGATGCACATTCATTGATTGTAACAAATGTACCATTCTGGTAGAGATTTTGATATTATAGAGGCTGTGTGTATGTGGGGACAGGATGTATACGGGCAATATCTGTATTATTCTCTCAATTTTTCTATGAAACTACAACTGCTCTAATAATAGTTTATATATATATATATATATATATATATACATATATATATAGTACGTATATACATATATATGTTAATATTTTATCATCAGATGTGTATTATAGAAACCATATTACCTGTAGATCTTTTTGTCCTCCCTTCCTTTATGCTGTAGTTACTTTACATATTACTTCTATAAACACTGAAAACTCCATGAGATGATGTTACATTTTTTGCTTTTAACCATAAAACATATTTTAGATAACTCAAGAGAAGAATAGACTTTAGATTTACCCAGATTTTACCATTTGAGCTCTTCCTTTGTTCCTTATGTTTCATGTTTTTGTCTCATATTATTTGCATTTTGTTTGAAGAGCATCCTTTAGCAAGTGTTTTGCACAGATCAGTTGACAATAAATCCTTTAAGTTTTCCTTCATCAGAGAATGTCTTTAACTTTTATTCCTCAAAACTATGTTTGATGGCTATAGAATTCTGGGTTGACAATATTTTTCTTCTGCACTTAAAAAAATGATCTTCCCCTTATTTCTAGCATCTATGGCTTCAAATATTGTTCCTTTATAAGTAAAATATTATTTTTCTCTGGATTCTTTCAAGATTTTTTTCTTTTGTATTTTAGTTTTCAACAGCTATATTATAATGTTTCTTGGTGTGAAATTTTTTGTGTTTATCCTATTGTGTTTCACTGAGCTTCTTGCATATATAGGTTGGTGAATTTCATCAAGTTTGGAAAATATTCAACCATTATGTCTTTAAATATTTTTCTGCACTAATATCTTGCCTTACTCCTACTGGAACTACAACGGTGCAAATGTTAGTCCTTTTGGTATGGTCCCACAAGTCTCTGAGGTTCCAATCATTTTTTTTCAACCTTTTCACTCTCTAATGTTCAAACAAGATAATTTCTGGTGATGTACCTCAAGTTCACTTAACCTTTCCTCTGTCATCTCCACTCCATTATTAAACTTATTCAATGAGTTTTTATTTTCTATAATTTTATTTTTCAATTATAAAATTTATATTGTTTTTTTTTTATTCTCTTTGAAAAATTTTCTTTTTGTTGTTAAAGTCCTTGTGGGATAATTCTAATATATGTAACATATTGGTATTACTTGCTGGTAATCTTTCCCAATGGGAATTGAAATTTTCCTGGTTCTTTATATGCTGAGCAATTTTGAATTGCAAACTGGACATTTTGAATAATGCATTACTAGACTTTGGATCCTGTTTAAATTATTATAAAAACATTGATATTCTGTTTAAGTGGGTGACTGACACAGTTGGGTTCAGGCTATAAATTCCAATGAGCTTAATTCTTTTGTGGGTTGTATTTTCCGTGTTATTTCCATTATTAAAGCCTTTGCAAGGCTATTCAGAATTGGTCCATGTGTTGCCATCTCCTGTCCATTCTGGACCCTTGGCAGTCATCTGCCTCAAAGTTCAGTTCTCAAAGTTTTTTGTATGCTTATTAGGGTCAGAATCACACATGTCTATCTTGAGCATGATTTGAGAAATTCATAATCTCCAAAATTCCCTACTTCTGGTTCCCCATGGTCCCTTTTTACTATTCTTTCAGTAAATTAAGGCTTTTGTCACCTTATTCTGCCATGTACTCCTTATTAGTGCAACCATTCCTGAATCTAAACAGTGGGAGGATAAAGAAATTTAAAAAGTAATGGTATTTGTCTCACTTTCTTGGGGCAACAGCTCTTCTTATATTTGAGTAAGGTTCCTTCCTCTCAATGTTTTAGGTGCCTGTAGGCCCCTGCTGCTGTCACCATTACTGCCATAAGATGGCCTATATGCTGGAGCCTGAGAGAACAGAGAAAGAAAAAAAAAGAAAGAAAAGAAAAGAAAAATGGAGTATTTCCCTCAATCTTTCTGAGTGTTAGATGTTTCTTTCCCTCATGTGTAAGCCATAATTAGATGGCTTCTACTGGATCTTTCTCTGTTCAGTGAGAAAGTCAAAAAATGATGGCACTAAAAACCGGTAAGATTTCAAATATATTTTGAAGGTAGGCACAATACTGAATGTGTGAGGACAGAAGTCATGGCCTAAACATCTAGATGGTGCTTCAATTAGTATGGCATGTTTAAACAGAGGGAGAAAGAAAGATTTGATGTTGAGTTTTGGTAAGGTTAGGTTTACATGTCTGTTATATCTCCTACAGAAATGTTGAGGAGGCAGTTAAGTATATAAATCTGGAATTTAAGAGAAAGTTCTAAGTTAGAGATTTAAGCTTGAGTGCCACCAGAGTTCAATGGAAGTCATGGCGAAAGTACAATAGAGAAAGGAGGCCCAAAGACTGAGAACTGGGGACCTTCAACATTAAGAGATCACGGAGAAAAGGAACCGTCAAAGAAAACTAAGAAAAAATCACCTGTGATTTAGGAAAAAATAAAAGAGCAAGATGTCCTAGGAATCAAACAAAAAAATATATTAAGGACTAATCGGCTTTGCTGAGAGGTCAAAGATGATAAAGACTGAGAAACAATCACTGGCTTTAGAAATGTGTAAGTTATAGGTGAATCAAGACCAGTTACAATGGAGTGTTGTTGACTAACATCTGATTTTACTGTGTTTAAGAGAGAAAATAGTGAAATTGATAAAGATACAATGTTAAATGTTAAATTGCAAATGTTTAAATTGAGTCCTAACGTCTTTACTTCCACTATTTAATGAAAACCTGAATACGTACGCCAATGTTTTATTTAATAAAACGTTTGCAGAAGAGGATATAAGTAAAGAAAATTTGAGATAAATGAATTGAAGTTTATTTTTGAAATTATAGTTCACTTGGATAAAGTATTTAAAAATGAAATATTTCTTATCTCATTCTTTTATTAATCTTGCAGATGGCATATAAAGGTAATATTATTTATAATACAGGTTACCTTTTAGATTATAACTTACTTGGGGCTATAGAGCATGTTTTTCTCCCTTCCACTGCCACTAAAATCATTCTTTTTTAGCTTAATAGTATGTCTGTCTTTAAAATTGTACTCCCTTATCTAAGTTACGATGTTTAATTTATTATATCATGAGAAATAATATATCCATATTTATTAGATGAACACGTAACAAAATAGCTCTGGCTTCAAATAAACTTCTTTAGCCATCTTCTAAAAATATTAAATAACTTCAGTGTATCATCACAGAACATCTTTGTGCCCATTTCTTGATCCTAAGTTTCCTTTAAGAGATGAGCCTACAGAATTCGACCTGGTGAATATAAGATATTATTTTCCTATTCTGTTTGTACAACTTTCTAAATCATTCTGGAATAATACATACTGTGAATAAAATAAGAAGCTAACAAATAATCTTTGTATAAAGTCTAATTCACAACCAAATACATAAAAAAACATTTAAAGTATGAAAAAGACTAATATTTGATAACACCATACTATGTTCATACATTATTTTATTTAATTATCACAAATTTATATTAAAGTAGATTTTACTGTCTGTGTTGTATACAAATAAACTGTGGTTTAGGGAATGGGTTATATTACTTTCTTAAGATGACATGGCTGTACCTTGAAGTTATGTGATTTAAAAAACAGGAAATAAATGTATAGTAGTTAGTGTCCATAAAAAATATCTGATAGGTGAAGTGAAATGTGGCACTACAAATCAAACCACTCAATCTTTCTTAAAAACATTAGATTAATTAATCAATTGGAAGAAAAACCAAGAAAGAGTAGACCATAACTATTTTTCTAATATCTCTGAATTTCCCTGAATTTGATTTTTTTTTTAAGTAGATGTTTTAAATATAGACATTACAAAAGAGGAAATAACTTTGAGCTTTGGATAAAGATAAAGGACAGGCAATAGAGGAAAAAAAAGGAAATATGAAAGTAGCCTTTGATACTAATTACAGAAGATTATTTGAGTTTCCTCCTAGTAGGCACTCAATAAATATCTTAAAGCAAATGACTAATCAGCAGGATACTAAATGTTTTCCTCATGTCAAAACATTTTAAGAATAATGAAGTTAACTCGTTTGTTTTTCAATGTGTTTATTTCTAAAACCAGCATAAATTTAAGATGGTTAATATCACTATACTTCACTCACAGTGATTTGCTATCCTGTCCAGCTCACTGAATGTTGGTCTGGGAGACAGATCTTGCTGAACTGCTGAATAAATATATTTGAGACTGAGTAAGTCATTTCACATTTACCTTAGAGTTCTCATCTATAAAATAAGTTCCAATTTCACTAAAGTTCTGTTATTCTATGAGAATTAATTTTTCCATTTCAAATCTTATTTTTCAGCTTCTCATCTTTTTGCATCCAGAATAAAATACTGGGACTAAAATTTGGAAATTTTCATTTATGTGTAATTGGCATTTGCATACATTTCTTGAATAGCTATAAAAATAATGTTTTGGATCCACCTGTATAAGGTAGATAAAATAGCTTGATACTTGAACTCCTCTTTCCTCCTTCCTAGATTCATGTTTCCATATCTCTTCTCTTTACAAGGATGCAAATATCCCTCAGGCTCACTAATCCTTTTCTTCTTCCTCAGTTCTATCACCCTAATGATAATATGCCCACTGGTATCTTACTAACAATTATATTAAATTTTACAGTTAGGATGATTGAGAGTGTAGGAGGAAACAGACATTGAATAAAAGGATTACTAGTTTGAGTACTTTATGGATTAAAAAGACCACAGATGTGGGTTGGATGTGACTGGGATAAAAACAGAAGTGAGGCTTGTACATGCAGATTATGACTAGAAGAGAGATCAATAGCTCAATCTGTTGCTAGGGGGGAAAAAAGGAGAGAATTTTAATTACAGAGAACTATTTTTTTGTCCCTCAAGTATAACTCCAGAAATCAAGAATGGAAGTCCATTATGCAGAACAAATACTACATTCATTTCTCTATCTTATCATTTTCTTGGGTTCAAGTTTAGCCTTAGGGAACAAAAGAATGAGAGAAAAGAAGAAAAATAAAGGCTGATATAGGAAGGTGTAAACTTAAAATTATACCTTTTACATTTGCTTTGTTGTGATAAATAACAAATTTATTTTCTACAATAAGCAAGAAATAAGAGTTTGTAATTAAATCAGATTAAGTTTATTTTGAATGTTTGTTGGTCACTCTGAGTAATAAAAGTGTGTGGAGGGTACATGCTATTTGTTTGGAGAAAATTTGTTCTATTGTTGCAACATCAACGTTCAAATTAACGGTAAGAAGCCCAAATGAATTATTTCTGAATGTCATAGCCTATATTTTCTCTTTCAAGACCACTAATAGCAAAATTATTTTAAGAAAACAACCAAAATAAGATAAATCTGTGAAAACCAATGACAAAAAATTATGTAATATAGACATAACAGCATTCAAAACATAAAGAAAAATGAGCAGAAATCAAGTTATTTAACCACTGAAAATGTACAATGTTATATGACTCTGTGTTGCTTTTTATTATAAAAATTAATATATTAGTTGAAATAAAATCGATTACTTGAAATATTTTGAATATTAAGTTCACCTTATAAAGTTACTCTGCTCTTAAGAAAGAGAAGATATTACATTTAAAAACCAGTTTCCACAAGAAATGACTTCAAGGAATAACACTACCTTAAAACGATAATAATATATTGGGAAAGTTATTACAACAAATTACTGAGGTAAAGTAAAACATCTGGAAATATGAAATTAAATAGTTTCCAGTGAAGGAGAGAAAGAGAAAGGGAGTTCACACTTACTTAACTTTTATATAAAACACTGAGAATTTTTTTCTTATTATTTTATTTTACCCTGGGTGAGGGGAACTAATAACATAAAATGAACAGTTAACCTAGAGTTATATGTAGGAAAAGCAAGGTACGCAGTCAGTGGAGGAGGCAGAGATTTCTATCTCCCAAGGCCATGCTCTTTGTGTTAAAGTATGAATAACTTTGGAGTTTAACCTATCATATATTTTGAGCAGTAAATAACATGTCCATGTATAATCTTGCAAGGGATAATTTCTTTAGCACTATCTGAATTACCTGAGTGAAGTCCCAGAGTTCATCAGGTCTTTTTTATTTATAAGAATATTAACTTGATTGTGAGAGTGTATATACAGGAAGCACGTTATAATAGCGACTAGTATTCAATAAGGCACTATTGCCAGGTCATTTTTCTTTCAACCATGGAGACTGGACTTATGAAAAGAAGGTGACATTTTTTGAATTAAGTAATTAAAAATGTATGCAAAAGATAAATATTGTTTCATATTCAAGGATGTTTGTACATTCTATCTAAGACTCCCTACCCACCTTGAAAAATTCAAAGATAATCTACATTTAGGTAAACCTGTGAATTTCTAAATATCAGCAATAATATTTGTTTTAATGATTGAGACTTCCTATGTGTATTACTGCGGCATCTTTCAAGATTTTTCATGGACAGGTGTTCCCTCTTGCTGACTTGATTTTCTCACCTTTTCTCTTTACCGCAAATCATTATCTAAATCTTGGCTATGGAAGTTGAACTATTTTTAAATAAACATTTAGCTAAACAATTATATATGGTCAAAATAGTACATTAGTGCTTCCAAGGTAACTCAAGGGCTTATGAAATATTATAATATCTCCCTGATATGGCTAAACTTGGATAATGGAGGGCAGACAACTTTTGAATAGCTTATAAAATACTGTAAAAAAGAAAATATTTCTGGACATTAAAGTCTGTGCTTTAAATCTGTGGTAAAATAAAAGATTATTAAATAAGTATTGTTAGAAAAAGAGGCTAATCATGTGAAGAAAAAAATAACATTGGATTTTTACCTCGCCCTTACTCTAAAATAAGTCCCAGATAAATTAAAATTTTTAACATAAAAAAGAAACATAAAACTACTAGGAGAAAACAGGAAGTTCTCTTATTCATGCACTTCTATGTTTTAAAAATAAAAACTGAGTAGGAAATGCATCTAAATATATTTCAAAACAGAAGCTGTAAAGAGAAAAGATTGATAAATTAAATACAAAAAAATATAATAAACTTCTTTGTCCAAAACACTCTAAACAAAGAGATTAAAAGACAAACTGACTGAGAAAATTTTGGTAATTCATATCAAAGGTCAAAGTTTATTTTCTAGAATTAAAAAAATTCCTACAAATTAATAAGAAATAGTCTGATAGTCTAATAAAAAAAAATGGCAGAAGTTATGAAATGACATCATTCAGAAGAAAAAATGGTTCTTAGAAAATAAACATGCCCAAAATCACTCATGATGAGAGATATAACAATTATAACTGCCAGATCATGTTTTTCCCCTGAGCAATAAAATAATTGGATAATACTGTGAGAGAGGGTAAAGAAAACAATCTTTCTCACATGGGTAGCTGGGTAGAAAGCTTTCCAGCTTGCTACACAGCAATTCTGAGAAGATCTATTAAAATTAAAAATGTGTAGATCTGTTGACCCAACATAACACTCATATGTCTTTCTTTTAATGTGTAACTACATACATTCAAATGATGTATATTCACTTAGTTTTGTTTATAATAACAAAAAACTGGAATCTTTAAGTTTATTATTTTTATAACTAGTTATATAACATGGTACATATATAAAACAATATTGTACAGCTATTTAAAAAAAAAAAACAGAAATATACTGACTCAAATGGCAAGACCTCCACAGGGAAAAGCAAAGAGCAATATAATGTGCATAATATACATCATGTAACTGTATTACCAAATTTGGAGGGCAAAAAACAAGATCTGCTGAAAGCCACATATACATAAATATAGACATATAAATGTAATAAATATATATTTATATATAGTCTATATATTGTGTGCATATATACAATACACACACACACACACACACACACACGCACAGCATTGTTTCTAGAGTCTTTTCCTTTTTACTACTGCTGAATTCCATGAGGCACTCACTTTGTAGGGTACTTGGAAGAAATACTAGAATCAGAATTAGAAGCTCCATATGCAAGTCCCGGCTTTGACATTTAATAACCATATAATCTTGGGTGAGTACCCTAACCTCTCTTTGTCTCAGTTTACCTCAAGTATAAAAGCAAAGATAAAATCTTATTTTTATGAAAGTCAGTGTGTTATAGTAAACCAAGTCCTAGGCTTTGGGGCCACAACCTAAGTCTAAGTTTTTGCTCTGTTATTTCTTGTTTTTTAATTTGTTTGCTCGTTTTTTTTCTGTTTGTTTGTTTTTTGTCCTTGATAAGTGACAGCCCATGTACAATTAATTTGTATAATTTATAACATAATTTATAAAATAGCAGTATGTATCTTCAAGCAGTGCCAATGAAGACATTAAAGTTCAAAAAAGGTGAAGTGATTTAAGCAGAGATATAAGATTATCAAAGACAGAAAAGACTAGATCTACTGATTGATTAATTTTAATAACCTATTCACAACATCATGGAGTACATTTACAAACAGAATTTCCTTGATAGAATTATAAGTACATACATAAATTTTCTTAAATCATTCTTGATTAGCATGAACTTTGTAGTTAATATTATATAACTTAAACGTCTTAAATACTTTGGAGGTTTATAGTATGCTGACTTCAAAATTTTTTATTAACCTTTAATTGCTTTAAATCAGTGAAAGCTAAAACATCATGTCACTCATGTTTATGATACATTTTCTTTTTTAAAAAAGTATTACTTATTAAAATAATTTGAAAATAAAAACATGTAGAGTTTAATTTTGGATTCTTGTAGGAGAGGAAGGTTTAGAGTTAAATTTCAGGATAACATGATAAATGGCACAACATGGACTGGAAATTAGTAACTTGAAAATGTATATTAATTTGTTCAAGAGACTATGTCTCTTTCTATTCATTCTTTAATTTCAAATTGTTTTTGGAACATTTGAAATAAATGTAAAAAATGACTTACATAAAAGACTATGAAATGAAATGAACAGCACTCCAGGATAGGCAATAGATATTTTCAAGAATAAAGTAAACTACTCAAATACGTATATTACTTCCAAAATTTACCCAGAATTTAGAAATATATTTCAAACTTATATTCGAAAAGGTTTTCAAGATCTACTGAGCATTCTTGGTCACTGAGGTAGAACATGTTACTAACTACTGAACCTATGCAGTAATTGATGATGAAACATAGATCAAGAATATCTATTTAATAGATTAAATTTTTTCATTTTTACTGTTATTTGTGAAACAAATATAAATAAAATAAAGTCATAGATCACAGAGTTGTTCAGTAGTGTGTTCTGGTTTTGTGTAGGCTTGCTGGCTAAATAACTAAATTGGATGATGCCTGATAGCACTGTCTACCTTCTACTACCTGTTCAATTCATACCACCTAGAATAAGCATGTCTTAATATCCTAAGAGATTATGAAGTGCAGGAGTTACATAATTTTCAGAAATAACAAGGCAATATACATAGCATTCTGTAGTACTGGCAGAAGTACTCATAAATTTTCCAAAAGTAACATAAGAGGCAATATAATTACGATTTATAAAGATGATCTCTGCAGTATTATTTAGTTCCTTTGCCAAAATTGTTGGAACTGTCATATGTTTTTCAAAATTAGAATAACCTCAATGTAATTACTGGATGTTATGCTTTTCTGTAGTTTGAATGTGGAAATTCAATTCAACACTGAAAAAAGGGCATGTAAGAACCTCATGGGAAATAATTTGTTTTCACCACTAGTAAGCAATCAGATTTGAAGGCATTCATATTATTAAAATAGTCAAGCTACTAGAAGTTATCGACAGATATCCCAAAGCATTTTCTGAGGCTTTCTGCTATCAAGGTTTTCTTTTTCTTTCTTTCTTTTTTTAAATCAAATGGAGAATTATTTTCAATTTTTAAAAGAGTAATGACTACTTTTCCTCAAAACATTAATATGTACCAAGTATTTCATTATTACAACTGTATAGAGACAAAACACATTCAAAGGTACACTTAAAATGTGTATATTTTATTGTATGCGTATTGTACTGTAAATAAAATTGAATTTTAAAAGTGTAAAGAGACTATAGAAGCACTGTAAATAAAAACCTAAGACTAATCCATACTTGGTGGCCAGGGTCATGATTCAGCTGTGAAGACTTTTACGAACATGTCCTCTCCAAGCTAGTCCATTATTAATGCTGCTTCAGTGTTTGCCAGACTTGTGTGGTCGTAAAAAGGCCATTGTTAAACACAGATTGCGGAGCCCACCTGTGAGCTGCCAAACCTGCATGTTTAGCAACTACACCAAGTGAATCCTAAAATGAGCACATTTGAGAAACAGGGCTTTTGTTTCTCTAGTCCCTGTTAACAATCATTTTTCTACACAGTTTTCTAAGTGAAATTCTTCCAGCTCAAATTTCTATTCTATTTGAATTGTTCAGTATTTTATGTACCTCTGCTTTCTAGAATTCCAGATATGGCAGTATGCATTGATGACATTCTACTCATAAAATTAAAAAAAAAAAAAAACAGAATAAATACATAGAAAGACTATAGATCTCCTACTTTGGATTGTTACATCAAGTAATGCAATGAAAGAAAAGAAAAATATGATACTGGTACTTCCAGTGGCACCTTCCTAGGCATAACATAGCAATAATATTAGTATGCCTATCTCCCAACTTATGATGTACTTTTACGAAAAAAAAAAAAGCTTCAAGCATTTTGATAGTGATTTCATATCTTTGAAGCAAAACGAAAAGAAATATGACTACCAAAAGAAAAGCACTGCATAATTTCACTAACTCATTGGGAAAAGCAAATTTACTAATTTACAAAAGGAATTTTAGGATGCGAAGCAGTTACTGATTTCTGAGTTCAAAGGAATACATTATAATGCCTACTTGTTTAGGTTATAAATATTTATTGAAGTTAAAAGTAAGTGAATATAGTTCTCATTGAATTATGTGTCATTAGCAATTTTAACTTATTATTTTATTATCTTCACAAATTCTACATTACTGAATCATTTCAATTATGGTTTCAGAAAGTTGTCCCAACTGTAATGTCTGAAATTTCTGATACCCAGAATAGGCATTACCACAGAAGCAGGATCTTGGCTTGTCATCAACAAGGCTTTTTAATGTTTTACTAAAAGGTAGGTCCTTAAAGAAGCCACCTAGGAATCACTTGGAATATGTATCAAAAATAGACTCCTGTACCCAGTCACAGAAATAATGGATTCAAATCTTAAATGCAAGCATCTGTATTTCAACTAGACTCTTAAGCAATTTATATTTAAGCAATTCATATACTTAAACAGTTTGGGGAATTCTTTATATTTTAAGAACTCTAAAGCAGATTGAGCTGATTCTTCCATTTATCACTGGATTCACAGGGGCTATGTCAGTCCAGAAACACAGATGGATCTGTGACAGTGCTATGTTGACTGTCCATAAAAACATTTCTCCCAAAGTAAGCAAATAGTAAACCATTAGTAAACCTTTCTCAGAACCATTTGATATTGACTTTGGCTACTCCTTTGGAGGACTTAATAAGGTCACAAACTGAAAGAAGCAATATTTTTTTCCTTGAATGCCACAATTGCTAAAGCATAGTCACTTGCTTTAGTTAATTGCTAGAGAGAGAGAGAGAGAGAGAGAGAGAGAGAGAGAGAGAGAGAGAGAGAGAATCCCCATTCCCAAAAGCAGTTTTTCAAGAGTATTTTCTGGCTGGCAAAAATGAATTGCTAGTAAGAGGAGGTAAGGGAGAGAGGGTGTTACATACCTAAGAACAGTGATTTAAAATTTTAAAATTCTAACATTGTCACAAATATTACCACAAATGTTGAAGAAACCAGGAAAAAGAGGCCAAATAACTAAGAAGTAACAATATGTTGTTTTGTTGAAATATTTTTATTCTTATCTGTTTATACATAATTTTTTGTTTAATACCCATTATCCTTCTCTTTCTCTTTCTTCTTTCTTCCTGACTCCTAACTTTTCATTCTATCCTACACACTTTCCTCATTCTTGTGTTTCTAATCTATATGTGACATAACCACTTTATGTTCAGAGGAACAGTTTACCATCGTGTACATTATGTACTTTAAATATTTTGGAGGACACCATTTCACATAAAATTGATTCCACTTGATAACCACATTGTAACAGCATTTCCTGAGCTTGTTTTAAATTGATCTTTGTCCGGTACACAAATCTTATCAAAATCAGCCATAAAATGGATAGAACATACAATCATGGGTGAGCGTTTTACTGCATGGTGGAAAAACGTGCTTTTAGGAGGCACGTGCATTAAGTAAAACTCAGAGCCACGTGCATGAATTAAAACTATACTTGGTATATAAATATACATATATATCACATTTACCAAGGAAGAGATAAATATTTCATTCATTTCACTTATTTGACTTTTTCTGGTCTGTTTTTTTAAAAAAATACTTTTGAGAATGGATGATAAAGAGGAGCAATCATCACTGGTTTGTATAGAAATTGATGCCCTGTGAAGCATTTACTAAAGAGCCCCTTGACAGCCTGAAAGAGTCAACGCATTTCATAAAGAGAGGTTTCCAGGAAGCAGAGAGAGACTAGCAGAATATTTATGTGATGCCATTTTAAAATAGGCTAAATAATTAATATGGCTTCCTTTTTTTCACAACATTTTGAAAACAGAAAGCTTTTAAAACTGAATGATAATTTTAGCAAGGTGAATCCTCAAGAGATAACAGAAGAAAAAAAAAAGCCTTGAGGAGATGCAATTCAAATGATGACAAAGCGCTAATTAAAAATGTTCCAATATGAATGCTTCTACATATCTTTGATAGAATTCTGGAGAAATTTATGAGTTGAAGCTGCCATTGCTTAAACAGTATCATTTGACAAAATTACATAAACTTTTTATTGTGCTTATTTTTTATATTTTCAAATCTTGGATTAGGACTTTTAGCTCCATGCTTATTCATATGTTATTAAAGTTATAAAATTACAATAGTTTTATTCCTTATTTTATTCATATTTTAGAAATTTTCCTTAAATCTCAGAAAAAATATCTATATGTACATTATAAGAAGTAGGTATGTATGTGTGTATATGCAATAGGTATATAGGTACGTTAATAGATATAGTAATTATATCAGTATGTGTATACATGTAGTGGGCATATAAGTATATATATATGTACATGTAGGACAGGTGCTTTGTGTATGTATGTGTATGTGTGTGTGTGTATGTTGATAGGGACTTTGTTTTGACTCCATATCCTAACATAATGTAGGTTCTCAATAAATAGGTAATGAGTGAATCATGTTCCGAAATTTAGGATTAAACTTTAACTGTAAACTATATATCTTTGAAAATATTCGACTCAACAGTATTGATGTTTATACTCAAATATAAACTTTTCCTCTGAATCTTGTACCATAGTCTTTATCATTTTCTTGGAAAATTTTTTGCATTTTTTAAACCTCTATATTGAAAATTTACTGGTGTTTAACAACCCCTAATAAATTTTACTCTCTGATAACAAAAACAGATATCTCTCTGTCATATATATTTTTATCCAAGTCTTTGACTTGATATATTTTCCTTTAGCTCTAGTTTAAAATGATGTAAGTGATGTTTTTTAAAGAAGTAATATATCCGCTAAAATCCAGCTTCCACACAACCTAAGTGTATTTTCAATTCACTGCACAATAAGTACTATCCACTACTTACTATATAATTTAAATTAAAATACATTATAATAAGATTTTACTCTTTTCTAACTTCAAAGCAATCTACCATAAACATCTTCAAATTGCCCTTCATATACTATTTTTTACAGGATGTTATAAATAGACCATAAGATTGCAAATTCTCTCTTAGGTAAAACTTTTTTTTTTTTTTTTAGCATAATAGTAATAATACAGGACAACACTTGTAAAATTCTTAATCTTTTAGCAGGAAATGAAACAGGACATCTCTTGCAGAGTTCTTAATCTTTTTAATAAACTTAGTTAGGTTTTTTTCCCTCCTTTCTTTGGGAAAAAGGCCCTCTCCTTCAAATCCCGATAATTGCTCCAAAACTGGTGACTCAGATCCTCTGGCTATTGATAAGGGTCATTGGCTCATTGTTAACAGAAATGGCAGTAAGCCAGATAGAGTCCTTAGAGTCTGAGAGGTGAGGGGACTTTAGGCCAAAGGTCTTTTTACTCTTTAAGAAATGTATTAACCAAGCCAGTTACCCTTTATTCACTTAATAGGCAAATCAATTATAGAAATTAATAGATATATGGTTTAAATAACAAGTTTGTATCTTCTTTTTCTTGTCTAGAGACTGAAGCAGCACTTTGGCAGGAAACCCGAGACCCCACCTGAGTAAGGCAGAAAGGGAAACAGCACCATGAAACCTCAATAGGCAGGGACAATGGACCCACCTCAGCAGGAAGTAGATATAGAAGAAGAGACTTCCCATCCCTCAACATCCATACTAATAATAAGGGGGTTCATGGCTTTTTGAAAAGAATTAGGCAGAAAAGTTAGTTAGGGTTTCATGTCGGCCTGCAAAGACACTGAGGTCATCCTATCCTAGAAGGGGTCTGCCGTAGTCCACCTGTAATTAAGCAAGCCAGTTACTTTTAAGCCAAAAGTAACTCATAGAAAAAAACATGTGAGCAGGAAATTGGGTACTAGTTTCAGGCAGTCACTCGCACCTGCGCAATAAGGACCCCAATTTACCTGAACCTCATTATACAATCATTATAATATGATGCATACGCCCAGAAATTCATTAATACCATTATAAAAGACTGAATTCTGGAAACCAACATGCACAGAAAGCAAATGATGAATCACTGAGTCCAGTCAATCTTAGTTGTCAATCAAGGAAGCCACTCCTCTAAGAAAAGTAACCACCCAGAGCAAATAGGGATAAAAACCCCAAAGGCTTTGTTACCAGGCTTTTGAGCCACACTTCTCTTGCTCAGGCCTGCTTCCATGGCTAGAAATGTACTTTCCCTTCTATTAAAGCTTTTCTTTTCTGTTGTATTTCGGTGTCTTGTTCAATTCTTTGTTCAAGACATCAAGAACCTGGACTACGCGCCAGGAGAGGATTCTCACTCTCTAGTAACAGTAATACAATATGCAACAAATTTTGTATAAGACTAATATGTTGTTCGTTTATTTAAAAAAAATTAAAAGCATGCTCTCCGAAAAACAAGTAAAACAGATATGACACATGTTCTAATGAAAATTAGTTTATTATTTAACAATAACACTTATTATTTATTGTATTAATATAATACTCTTACCTACATTCTATCTTGAGATAGAAGTGTTTCAAATCAGCAAAACATTCACAGAGTTTACTAGGAATGAAGCAGCTGTAAAGATATTACAAAGTATATACTGAGTATATGCTAAGATATTATTGAGTTTTGTACTAAGAGATCATCCAGCTTTATCATTTTATGGGTCAGTAATTCTACATGATCTCAAATTCCTGCCCTCAGGACATGGAGACAAGGCTACTATCAATACTGACCTCACCATTTCTCCTCCCCACCCATCAATGAGGATTTATCTTTGCTAAATACCAATATTATAATCCCTTTGTATATTTGCTTTCATACTTCCCTATTCCACTTCCTCTTTCATTCTCACTTTGTTCCTAACTCTCACAAAGTCTCCTTCCATGCTAATAAACTTTAAATTCCTCAATAATGTTAAACTATTGGCAAAATAGAAACCTTGGGAAAATATCAATGTCTGCCTTCTCTATGTCCAAATCTAGAATGCTGAAGGCAACTGAAGAAATTCACTTGCCCAGACTGGATCAGAGCTGACAATTGCACACCTTGTTCACAGATTCCAGAGTGCCCCAAGTCATGACCACGCTTTCTTCCCAAGGCCATATTGAGAAGCCCTGGTAGCATGGTAATAACTCCATGGTCTCCAAACATAACTGTGTCCTTAACGATGCTTCATCATCCTATTTCTCAAATGAGCTTTTTTTTTCAGTCAACCTCTACAAAATTCTAAATGCAATGGAAAAATATGAATTGGTTTCAGATGAGAGTAATTATGTTTGCATTTAAGAAAAATCCCTTTATATGCTGTAAGGGGATACACTGGAGAGCGTCAAGACTGAAAGATATTTGCTTGACTCTAGACAGTAACAGTGAGCATGAGCAAGAGCCAGTTCTGAAGTGGGACAAAAAGTTCTCTGCTCTGACCTAAAAACTTAAGCTGATATGGCTAGAGATTTTTTTCCTTGCCCTAGAGGTTACTTTCTACCAGTGTTACAGAAAATTAAAAACAATAATAATAAGCTAAGAAAAACTAAAAATACCTACCTTAGAAAGTGAGTAGCAGTTTGAACAAAGAAAAAAGTGAACAAGGAAAGAGGCATGGATCACAAGCATGGGGATAGGGGTTGTATAATGATATATCCAGGTCAGGTGATGCTTCCTTGAGAACGAGTAATTTGAGCAACATCTTCAAGGCAGTGAGAGAGTGAGTGAGCCACGTTGAGTATCTTGTGGCAAAGACCCCAGACAGAGGGCCAGGAGACAACAGAGAACCTCAGCACACACTAACCAAGTGTGGGAGAAACAACCCAGAGCAGGTTTGCTCTGCGGAGCAATTGCAAGTGGACTGCTGGACTCCACTCTCGGTGCTTGCTCCAGACTACCTCAGACTGCTATCCTGCAGGCCAGACCCCAGAAAGCCCCTCACACCAGCACGCGCCCGTCGCACTGGAGTGGCACCTACGTTTGACCTCCAACGGGCTTTGGGCTCCGAATTCTGCCCCCAGGACTCAAGCTGTTTCCGGAGCTTCAGAGGTGAGTTGGCTCCAGCAGATGTGGAGCGAAGGGACTTGCAGGGTTGCAGGTGGGCCTGGGCTCCACGCGAGGTCCCTGCAGTGCATACCCAGCTGAGGGTGGGAAGGGGAGACACGAGCTCTGGGTTCCTCAGGGCCTGGTGTTCCCTGCGGAGGAAGCAGGCTTGGCGGCTCAAGCGGCACAAGGAAATGGATGGCCAGGTCTTGCCGTGCCTTGTAGGCTAATACAGAATTTAGGTTCTTCGTTGAGACAAATGGGAGCCACGGCAGTTTTGGGCAGAGAAGTAAAGCAATTGTTCTAACTTCTGTTTAGTAAGGCTCTCTGGCAATTGTGTAGAGAATAAACGGTAGGTATAGCTTGAGCGGCATAATATATATATATAATATATATATAATATATATAATATATATAATATATATAATATATATATAATATATATAATATATATAATATATATAATATATATAATATATATAATATATATAATATATATAATATATATAATATATATATATAACATGTATATTAAATATATATATTATGGGATTCTGGTAATACCACTTTGTAGCGTTAATTCGTATTTCCCAAATAATGCTGAACACACATGTGCTTATTTGCCATCAGTGAAATATCTCTTCTTGTCTTTTGCCCATTTTCTAATTGGATTGTTTGTTTTTTATTGTTGAGTTTTGAGACTTCTCTATACATTCTGAATATTCATGCTTTGTTGGATATGTTATATGCAGATATTTTCTGCCACTCTGCAGCTTGTCTTTCCATCCTCTTAACAGGATCTTTCACCAAGTAAAAGTTCTTAATGTTGATGTACAGCTCATTAGTTTTTCCATTTATGGATGGCTCTTTTAGTGTCAAATCTAAGAACAAATTGCCTAGCCATAGATCCTGAAGAGTTTCTTCTATCTTTCTATCTTTTCCTGAAGGTTTTAAATGTAAGCCTGATTCATTTTGAGTTAATTATTGTATAAGATGTGAGAATCTTTTCCTTCTGTATGTTTAATTGCTCCAAGACCACTTTTTGGGAAGGCTATGCAACCTCCATTGCATTGCTTTTCACCTTTTTCAAAAGTTAATTAGACATATTTATGTAGTTTTCAGCATACAAGTCAGTACATGTTTTGTTAAATTTCTATCTAAACATTAAATTTTGTGTGCAATTGTCATTTTATTTTTAAAATTTTGGTCTGTATCTGGTTTCTCTATTCTAACCTATTGGTCAATGTGTTTATTCTTTCACCAATATCATACAGTCTTTATTACTATAGCTATCTAATAAGTAGACTGATAGCTCCCACTTTATTCTTCTTTTTCAAAGTTATTTTGGTATTCTAGTTCCTTTTCCTTAACGTATAATTTTTAGAATAATCTTGTGTAGATCTACAAAAATCTTGCTGGGATTTTAGTGGGAATAACATTTAAATTTAATGTTATCAGTTTAGGAAGATGACATGTTTACTATGTTGTGTCTTTAAATACATGAACATGTTATGTATATAATTATTTAGATGATCTTTGATTTCTTTCATCAGTTTTATGTAGTTTTCAGCATAATAGTCCAGTACCTGTTTTGTTCGATTTATAGCTAGCATTTAATTTTTTATGCAACTGTTATCTTATTTTTAAAATTTTGGTGTCCATATGTTCATTGGTAATATGGACTATTGTATCTTATATTATATTTTTAACCTTGATGAGCTCACTTATTAGTTTTAGTTTTTGGTATTTTTTTTATAAGTTCCTTGGATTTTGTAGGTAAGAAATTATATCATGTGTAAATAGGGACAGTTTTATTTCTTTCTTTCTGATCTATGTAAATCTTATTTTCTTTCCTTGCCTTATTGCCCTGGAGAGCACTTACAGACAGCACTATGTTGAATAAGACTGGTGAGAGTGAACATCCTTGTCTTGCTCTCAGTCTGTGGGGGAAGCATTCAGTCTTTGACTATTAAATATAATGCTAGCTCTAGTTTTTTGTTTGTTTTTATTTTTTGTAGATACTCTATTAAGTTCATTCCTGTTTTTATCATGTATGGTTGTATGAATGTTGAAATTTGTCAAATCCTTTTTCTTCATTGATTGATGTGATCATATGACTTTTTTTCTTTACCCTGTTGATATAGATTACACTGATTGATCTTCAAATATTGAATCAGGTTCGCATCTCTGGAATAAACCACATTTGACATGCTTTATAATTTTTTTAGTATATTACTGAATTCTACTTGTTAATATTTTAAGAACTTTTATGTTTGTGTTTATGAGGGATATTTACCTGTAGTTTTCCTTTAAGTGTGTAGGCTGTCTTTGTATGATTTTGGTATTTGAGTAATACTTGTTTCATCAAATGAATCGAAAAGTTCCTTTCTCTTTTGTTTTCTAGAAGAGACTGGTTTAAATTGGTGTTAATTCTTCTTTAAATATTTGTTAGAATTCTCCAGTGAAACCATCTGGACCTGGATATTTCATTTTTAGATTTTCAAATTGTGATTTCAATTTACTTAATAATTATAGAGCTGTTCAAATTACCTATTTCATATTGGACAAATCGTGATAGTTTGCATTTTCTTTTGAAGAGTTGATCAGTTTCTTTTTTGTGTCAATTCATGTGTGTAAAGTTTTTTACAGTGTTCTTTTATTATCTTTTTAATGTCTGTAGGGTCTATAGTGATATTCTCCTTTCATTCCTAATATTGGTAATTTGCATCTTTTATTTTATTTATTTATTTATTCATTCATTCATTCATTCATTTGTGCTAGAGGTTTGTCAAATTTTATTGATCTTTACAAAAAACTAATTTATTTTCCATTCATTTTACAGTATTGTTTTTCTGTTTTCAGTTAAATTTAAAGAACTGTGTTCTTTCGTCTGCTTGCTTTGGGTTTATATTGATCTTTAAGTACATTCTTGTGATGAGATTTTAGATTATAGATTTGTGAATTTTCCTTTCTAATATGTTAACATATTAAACAGTGCTATAAGTCTTCCTTTCAACATTGCTTTAGGTTTATCCCACAAATTTGATATATTTTCATTTTTATTCAGTTCAATGTATTTTTTTTTTAATTTCCTTTGAGACTTTCTCCTTACCCCACAGATTATTTAGAATTGTGTCTTATTTTTTAGTTTCCAGGGATTTAGCAATTTTTCTGTTATCATTCTGTTATTGATTTCTGTTTTTACTCCACTGTGGTTAGAGAATACACTCTGTATGATTTCAGTTCTTCTAAAATTATTTTATTGTCTAGAATATGGTCTATCTGTGGAAAAGAATGTGTATTCTGCTGTTGTTAAGTGTTCTATAAGTTTTAATTTGATCCTATTGGTTGATTTAAGATTGTCTATAGCCTAGACGATTTTCTCTCTAATTCTATAAATTGTTGAGAGAAGATCATTGAAATCTCTAAGTATAACTAGATTTGTTGATTTCTTCATTCAATTTCACCAATTTTTGCTTCACATATTTTGCAGCTTTGTTGTTTGAGGCATACTTATTTAAGATTTCTGTGTCTTGATGGATTGACTCTTTTATTATTACATAATGACCCTATGTGTCTCTGGTAATTTTCTCTGAAGTTTATTTTATTTGATATTTACATAGCTAGTCCTGCTTTCCCTTGATTAATGATATGTATGATATATATTTTCTACCCTTACACTTCCAACTTATGTGTATTGTTATACATAACAATATCCAAGTTTCTTGTAGAAGGCATAAAGTTGGGCCATGGTTTTCAATTCAATCTTCCAATCTTTGTTTTTTAATTGGTGTATTTAGATCACTTAGGCCATTTACATTTAAAATAATTAATAATATGTTAACACTTAAATTTGCCTTTTTTTCTTTTTTCTATTTGTGTTCTTTTTCCTTCTTCATTTTTGACTATACTTTTTTAGTGTTTTTTTAAATATATTTTTGTACTTTTTTTACTGGTTGCTACAGGTATTATATATACATATTTATTATCACAGTCAACTGGGGCCATATTTTGTTTGTCCCTCTGAAATATAGAAAACTCATTTCCCTTTACATTCCTTTGTCCTTTCCCATTTATAGTATAATCAATTTATTTCCTCTACACACTTTTGGAACCACATTAGACAGTCTTATAATTTTTGCTTTAACCATCATGCATAATTAGAAAACAGGAGGAGCAGGAAAACTTGTTGCATTTACCCATGGCATTGCTTATTATACATGTTCTTTCTTCCTACCTGTTGTTTCAGGGTTCCTTCCTTTATCATTGTCTTTAGCCAAGTTTTTAGGGGAGGTCTTCTGGTGACAAAGTCTCTTAGTTTTTCTTCATCTGAGAATGTCTTCATTTCCCCTTCATTCTAGAAGGATGTTTTCACTGGATACAAAATGCCAGAGACACTTTTTTCCCATTATGCCTATTCCTTCTGTCTGCTATGGTTTCTGATAAATCCTCTGTCCTTCCAATTGTTTTTCCTTTAAGATAGAGTCATTTTATTCTGACTGCTTTCAAGATATTTTCTTTGTCTTTTGTTTTCATCTTAGTTAGGCTGTGTCCTGGTGTGGGTTTCCATGGCTTTCTTCTGTTTGGGGTTCACTTATTTCTCAAATCTGTAGGTTCATGTCATCACATTTGCAAAATTTTTAGCCATTATTTCTTCAAGTATTTTTTTAGACCTACTCTCTCTCTCCTCTCCTTCAAGGACTCTGATGATAAAAATGTTAGGTCTTTTGTTGTAGTCCAGCAGGTTCATGAAGTTCTGTTTTGTTTGTTTGTTTGTTTTTCCCCAGTCTATTTTCTTTCTATTCAGATTTGTTACTTTTCATTCTTCCATCTTCCATGTTATTGATTCTTTTGTATCTTCTATTCTATAATTATGGATATTCACTGAAATTTTTATTTGTATGATGATTTTGTCTTTTGGTTCTAAAATTTACATTAGGTGGTACTTTATATCTTTTTTTTTTTTTTTAGTAAAAGTTTCTATTTGTTGAGGATTTCTGTTTCTTTTATTTTATTCAAGAATGATCATAAATGTTGAAGTATTTTTATGACACCTTAAAAATCTTTGTCAGTTAATTCTAACATTTCTGCCATCTCGTCATCGACATCTATTGGTTATCCTTTTTCATTTAGTTGGACATCTTCCTGGTACTTCGCTGACGAGTGATTTGTGGTTGAAACCTGAATATTTTATATTCTGTTATGAGACTTTGTATCTTACTTAAATCTTCTGTTTTGACTTTTTTTTTTTTTTGACACTGCTCACTCCATCAGAGGCAAAAAGGATACCTTCTCATTACTACCAAATGCAGGTAGAAGTCCAAGTTTCCCCTCTGACACATGAGGTGAGGGGGGGATTCTCATTTTACAGGGAGACGGTGGGATTTCTGGCTTCCCAAGTGGTCTCAATTGATACTGCAGTTGGGGGTCAACCTCATTTCTGATAAGTGATGGTGAACATCCTGACTCCATTAAGCCTCACTGCCAGAGGGGAAGGGAAGGGGTTTCTGGTTACTACCCAGTCAGCGTTCAAGTTCAGGCTCTCCATGTGGTCTCTACTGAGACCATCCCAGTGGGATTGTAGAGGCACTTCATTACATATTTGTGGTGTAGAGGTATGTGTTCCACACTGAGCTTTTGCTAATGTGGGAGGCTTGAGACACAGTGTTTATTGTGTTTTTTTTTTTCTTTTTCATCCTCTTAGGCTTCCCCTTTCTAGGAGTGCTCTTCTGTCAACTAAAAAATTATTTATGGCTGTGAGATATGAAGGAGCTGAATATCAATATGTAAAATTAAGTTAAATAAGATACCATACTGAGAGGAGAGAAAATGTACACTAAAATGAATTACAATGGCGACTGAGACTCCATGGGAAACTCCATTAATTCATAGCTATAGTCAACCATTACTTAGATTCCTGAGATGGAAGGAGCATGGAAAGTGCCAAGAGAATTAAGAAACCTAAGAACCTAATCATATAGCATAAGTCATATGAGACCAACCATTTAAGCTTTCTCATCTCATTTGGTTCATCTAAAATAAATGGTAGCACTGGTTAATCTCAATGATCTTTTCTAGCAATGTAATTAAACAATTCTATTATATGATTCTATACACAAGACAGAATTAATAATCCTTTCCCATTGAACCCAGAAAAATTAAAACTTACTAACATTTAGTTGGGCAAAGAGTAATGTGATTCAGAAATTATTCAGTATTAGTTAATGATAAAATTTGAGGATACATTTTCAATCAATATATTTTAAATAAAATATAACATTGTCAAAAAAAGTGATATAATTTGTTAGAATCAATCAAAACTTGCTGTTCTACATCTTTTAGGTAAAGAGAAACACTTATTACCAATTAATAAATCATTACTAATTTGATGAATATTGGAGAACAAAGAACTAAAACATCATCTCTGTAGAAAGACCAAATTCTAGATATTTTTCACGTAATAGAAACACTCTTCAGTATCAGTAAGGCATGACCCATTTAAATTACATGTTGCCAAGTACTAAGTCGTTTATGTTGCCTTAGTTACTCACTAGTAGGATATCCTCAGTCAACTCAAATGTTTTCAATTCCTCAATTGTAAAACGATGGCAGTTCGGTAAGTCTAGTTTAGAAAGTTTCAGTTTTAAAGCATTATGACTCAGATCAACTTGTTAGTTGTTATTTTTGGTAAAATGCCAAGGGTCAAACTCTGTCACTAAAAGAATGTGTTAATCTCCTTTATCATAGCTATACCCAGTTATGCTTATCTACCCTATTACTTTACCTTCATGCCCTTTTTGCACTTTCACCTTAGAATCCTCCACCCCGAACATTTACAACTCACATGCACAGTTGCCTCTTGGACCCCGTTATCACTTGAAACTGTTTTATTTCCGTGATATTAAACTCCACAGTATTTCCCTGCTGTGCTCATATTCCCATAATTTCTTCTCTCCCGATTCTAAGTTTTCTTTCTCATATTAAGTCCTGCCGGAACCCGCCGGAAGGAGTAGAACAGTTCTGAGTGGGGGAGCGAGGGTTAGGAAAAAAGACAGAGAAGAGAAAAAGATCTCGGGAGGGCATACAGTCAAAGCTGCAGCACCGAGTTTATTTAGCACCGTATACTTACACAGCTTGAGTAGGTGACAAACTGCTCTAACAAAGTAACAAACTGCTCGAAACAAAACCACAAGTATCCAGAAACAATAGCTGTGATTAACTGGATTAACATAAGGCCAAGAGAAACCTCCTCCCTTGGAATTTCAGGAACTGATGCTTCTCCTCCCTTGGAGGTTCCAAAAACTGATAATTCCTTACAAAGGGCTCCCAACAAAGTCCCCTGATTCTAAACACTGCAGTAAAGTCACTTAATTGCTAATTGAATCCCCTAAAAGGTAAACAATTTCAGGGAAGCCCTCAACTGTACCAATCAGTTCTTTTATTTATCCATAGTCAAATTGCAATTCACTATTAGATCTGTAAACATGGCCACATTGTTAATAATTAATGAAGAAAATCTTTCTTTTGAGCTCCCATTTAAATTTTCATACCACTAAGTTTGTTGAACTTATTAGACTTACTATCATTCAATACTTCCATTTCTTATATATTATGTTTAAGTTTTTCTTTGAATATATGCTCACATCCCTTTTCTGAAATTGAAATCTTAGAGGTCAGGCACTCAATGTCTCATAAATTCCGACTAGAATGACACTTTCTCTGTCATCATAAGATCTTTCAGAGGCCTTGTCATTATCAACCACCAGATGCTTCTCAGTTTTGGGATTTCCATTTTCTACCCAGCCATTACATTTTCATTCCCAGAGTTCTATCCTTTTCTTTCTTTCTTTCTTTTTTTTTTCTTATTGCACTAAATATCTCTGGGGATGTTTATTCATTCATTCATTCATTCGTTCATTCTAATATATTTTTTATTTTATTTATTTTTTAAAAACACCTACAGCTCCTAGTATTCCTAGGTGATCTCCCATCCAAGTACTAACCAGGCCCAACCCTGCTTAGCTTTCGAGATCAGAGGAGATAATGCACATTCAGGGTGGCATGGCCGTAGACTGGGGATGTCATTTAAAAAGTGACTTGAGTAACAGCCTCTGTGCTTATCATTACCAGATTCTTTAATCAGTTTCTTAGAATTCTATATTTCAACCATTGATTTGATCTTCTTATTCAAATGTTCTATAGGCCTCTCAAACACCATATACCCAAATTGAACTTTTTTTCCTAAGTTAACTCCTCCTATAATTCCTTTCTTCTGTAACTTCCATTCACTTAATTATTCTTTACTTTTCCCATTCTTCACTGCAAAGCATCTCTCTCCCCCCAAAAAAAACACTTTGAATATATCATCTAAATATTTCAAATCCTATTCTATGTCTGTTGCCATCCAATAAAACAGAAGAAACAAACAAACAAAGAAAAGAAGCAAACAGAAAACTAAGCAGGGGTGTCCTTACAGATACAAAGACAGTCATGATCTAATGGTGATAGAGAAGATAAACAAGATAAATGAGGTTCAAAGAGAAACTGTTAAATAGTCTAGTGCTGCAAAGGAGAAAAATAAGTTAAAGACAGTATATTTTCCATTGTTTTTGAGGACTGGGATGTTAGTCACATTTAGATATGTATGTCAGATTAAGAAGTAAAGGCAGTGTGTGTTGACTCTTCTATTTAAGGCATTTGGCTAATGGTCACAGGGTTGAGGGAGCAGAAGGACATAGAATTAAGAATACACATGGTGTAATCAGTGCCAAACAGAAGGAGAAACCATCTACTAAGATAAACAAAAAAGAGATAGACACCTATGTCAATAATAATAAGTAGTAATAACTAGTAGCATCAGTTTTTAGTGTTTGTTTAATCTGTCCTTTAATAATTTTTATTTAATCCTGTGTGGTAGGCTCTATTATTTATTAGATCAAAAACTTGCCTAGAGTTTCCTAAGTGGTGAAATGCAAAATAAGATTAAATTTCTTTAGGCTTCTGTTATAAACAGGTTTTCATTAGATGTAGTATACTTTGTCCGTAATTACAGAAAAGAAAGATTGAAAAAGCCCGACTTAAAAGTAATGATACACACAGATGAACTCTAAATAGAAAATAATTATTTATGAAGAATGCTTTCTAAATGTGAAATTAGAGGTTAGATTTTAGGAACAATATCTTGAATGCGATAATACATGTTACACAGTATATTTTTTAAGATGCTGCAGAAATTTAGGATTAACACTTTCTCAAGCTAGGACCAAGGTGAGGCAAACAAGGAACCCGGTATAAAATTTCAGGAAGCACTGACACAGGTTCCTGCAAGCTAGGGCAAGCATTTGCACTGAAGAGTGAGGACTTCCTTAAATTTTGTGCTTTAGGCACTTTGCTTGTCTCACCTTACTCTTGGTCCTATCATTTGTCAAATGTAATAATATACTCTAAAAATCTTACAAAAAGTAATGCATCATAGAAATTAGAAACTCCTATTAAAGTATAATACTGTTAGATGTTCATAAACTCTAAAACCACATTGCTTCATCATCAAATTGTATATAGTATAAATTTAATTTAAAATATTAAGTGGTCATTAGATAACCATTAAGATATATATGTGATTTTAATGATATTGCAAAAGTAACATGTATAATATGAAGCAAAATAAGACTTGAATGGAATTTATTATCTGATCCAAATTATATAATATACATCTATTTATGGCTATGTTGGTACATGTGCATTTTTTAAAAGCCAGAAGAAAATATATCAAAACATAAATATTTAACTTTGATTTATAACCTTACTGGTTATTTAAATATGTCACTTTATATTTTTCTATATTTCTAACATTTTTTAATAATTCTGGATTAAAAAGAAAAAATAATTTTAAAAGCATATATTTATTTGATCTACTATGTTCCAAATATAAAGTATTTAGGAGTTAAAGATAAATAAAACATAATCCTTGCCTTCTTCAAATGCCATTTAGTAGCAAAGGAGATAGGTCACACACACATACACATACACACAGAGTTATGATGTAATGATAGATTACAATTATAGTGCAAAAAAACTCTATGTGATAGCAAAATAATATATGATAGCAAAATAATATGTTCACTCCTTAATAAAATACAATTATATGTGAAAACCAAATGAGTTGTATGGAACTGCTAAACCCAAAGCAAATTTTACCCTTTTTTCTTCTAAGCCAGTTTTCACTAGCAACAACTAGAAGCAGTATTCACCTCTAGAAAGTGATTAACTGATGCCTAAACTTTGATGTGTGCTTCTCCGTGCAACAATGAATGATCAATGAAAAAGCAAAAGAAGGACTGAACATTTAGTTAATAATCATTTTAAAGTTATCTCTGCCCATTTAAAGGATGTAATCTTTATTCTCTTTCATTTTTATGCATATTTCAAGAGAAATTATTGATACGTTTTTTTGCTAAGCAAAAAGTCACATTTACATATGAACATTATATCTTTTAAGCTTTTCACATTACATACTTTGTTAATAAATTTAAATATAAGTATACATTCCTTGCTAATGCAGCAAAAGAAAATAACATGTTTTCAGTTCCTATGAATTACATTAATCCAGTTAATTTACCATTATTTCAAAAAGGTGATTAATCTGCCTTATTTGACCTGATAGTTCTGTTTTATAATTGACATACTATTTTGTACTTAAGTTTTTATGTTTTTCAGCAACACTTATTATTTTAGCATACTGCATATGCAGCCCCCCAAATTAAAGGTTCTTTGGTCTAATAGTTCCTGTATACTACTTGGTTCCCCCACTTAATCATTCCTAAAACTTTCAACAAACACCTGGATGTCACATTTGAAAGCCAAGATTTTTTCTTCTCTCTTTCTCTGTCCTTCTCTCTCCTTCTGTATTTATCCAAAAAGCTACCTAAGAATTGCATTTCACAGGCCAAACAATAGAGACATTAAAAATATCAATGGATGCCACTGTCTCAGGTGGAGGGAGTGAGGGATGACTATGTGAAGCAGGAAACATTTTTAAGCAATGAAACTATTCTATATGATACTGTAATGGTGAATGTATCTGTTTCTTAGAGCTGCCATGTAACAAATTACCAAAAATTGAGTAGCTTAGAACTATGGACATTTGTTGTTTTGCAGTTCAGGAGGCTAAAACTCTGAGATCAAAGTGCTGACAGGGTTAGTTCTTTTTGAGGGCTATGAGGGTTTTCTGGTGGTTTGCTGGCAAATTTTGCATTGTCTGATTTGTAGATGCATTGCTCTGATCCCTGTCTCATCTTCACATGGTGTCACCCTGTGTGTGTCTCTGTATCTAAACTTCCTCTTTTTATTAAGGATACTCTTCATATTGGCTTAGGGTCCACACTAATGACCTTATTTTACTTATTATCTCTATAAAGTTTCTATCTCAAATAAGGTCACCTTTTGAGATACAGGAGAGTTAAGACTCAAACATATATTTTTAGGGTGGGACATAATTGAACTCATAACAGTGGATATGTTATTATACATTCGTCAAAATCCATGGAGCTTCACAGCACAAAGAGTGAAACTTAAATATTCAAATTCTTAAAAAATCATTTAGGAAATCAGCAAGTTCTAAGAAAGAATGAAGACTGACAAGAGAATCTAACAAATGTATGAAACGGCCTCATTGAAGGGGATGGGGAAAAGCGTCTTTAGCTAATAACTTTGGAAATGAATAGAGTCTCTAGGACTAAAGGCAAAAGGAATTGCACATAAGCACTCTGCTCTAGTTGATAAAGTGTTTTTCACCCAATAGAGTAACAGGCTAGCGATCTGATAGTGCTGTACGTATATATTAGAATTCAATAAGTAAATGCATAGTGATTGGTGGGAGCCATGTTTGTTATTGTTGGAGTGGGAATTTATGAATTAGCAAGGGGAAAATACTAGGATTATTCATGGGGTAATGAGTTAGAGTTGGAGTCATCAGTAAGAACTCATGTTTCACTGAGTTAATTGATAGTTACATATAGAAATATTTGTAGATATGTGTATATACTTGAGGTTAATATACAAAGATATATTTATTTCCTCTATTAGTTAAGAGAGCCTAGAAGAAATATCCCAGTAACAATGAGCACAACTAGAACAACTAGCACAACTAGAACCCAGATCTCAGTTGCGAATGCCATTCTCAGGCCTTCCTGAGAAATGACTGATTCTCAGACTAGGACTGTGGCAGAAAACATACAAGATGAGCCACAAGCAGGATCATTTTTTAAAAAGTGCTAGAAAGTTAAGGAAGTGCTAAAAACAATCACATTAATAGGGGCATGTCAAAGGAGCACAGGAGCCAAGTAAAGATTTGAGCAACAAGATTAAGTAGTATTGGATTATAACCAAAAGAATAAACTAAGAATCCATAATTCCATACTGATACAAATAAATAATTGAACAAATTAATAAATGAGAGGAAAAAAGAAAAACTGTGCAGGATTTCAAACAAATTATGTAGAAATTTTAAAAGACTTGGGAGTGTAACTCCCCACTTTTTAAGGGTAGGCTGAACAAAGTGTACATACAGTATGGAAACAGGGAAATAAAGTGTGACTTTACAGTGGAGAAACCTGACAATTATCTCAGCTAGGTGATCAAGATCAACAGCAACAGTTATAAATCATGTTGATTATATGTACCCTTGATATGATGAGATGAGCATGGCACTTTATTTCTGTGATCTTCTTTCCAAAATCCCATTAAAATTACATTTAACATTGAAAGTATAAGCAAATCTACTATTTTTCTAACTAATATGAGTATTAATATCAATATTCGAAGTATAAAAAAGACAGAATGTGTCTCCTCTCCAAATCCATATGTTGAAATCTACGTCTTAATGTGATGGTATTTAGAAGTGGAGTTAGGTTTAGATGATGTCATAAGGATCAGGCTATCTTGATGGAATTAGTGTCCTTATAAGCAAAGGGAGATCTGAGCTCTCTCTCTCTCAACCATATGAGGACACAGTGAGAAGGCAGCCATCTGCAAGCCAGGAACAGGCTTCTCCCTAGGAAGTGAATCTGCTGGCACCTTGATCTTGGACTTTCTAGCCTCCAGAACTGTGAGAAGTAAATGTTCATTGTTTAAGCCATTCAGTCTATGGTATTTTGTTATTGCAGCCTGAGCTAAGACAGAATGATTACAATACTCCAAGTACTGTTCTAAGCATTTTATATATTTTTTGTATTATAATAAAATGATTCATTTAATATTCACAGAATTCCTATGAGGTTAACTTAATTATGATCTTGTTATAATCCCCTAATTTGTACAGCTGGCTTTTGAAACTAGGCAATCTGATCTCAGAGTCTGTCTGCTTAACTACTATACAATGTCGTTTCTCAGACTCCTTGATGTTTACAATACGTCAGAAAAGAAATAGATAATTATACATTTATGTAATTGTCTATTTATAGTGTGTGAATATGTGCATGAGTGTGTGTGTGTGTGTGTGTGTGTGTGTGTGTGTGTGTGTGTATTTGAGTGCATTCTGAATCTAGGACTGAGGATAGTGTACCTGAACAATCATCTTGATCAAACTTCTGCTGGTTTGTAGAAAAAAATTACCGGTTACTCACTAGCAAGAACAAAAATGTTCCAGTAGCCT
This sequence comes from Eidolon dupreanum, assembly GCA_028627145.1. Classification (NCBI taxonomy): domain Eukaryota; kingdom Metazoa; phylum Chordata; class Mammalia; order Chiroptera; family Pteropodidae; genus Eidolon; species Eidolon dupreanum. Next base: position 24,940,922 of record CM053507.1, read on the forward strand.
TCCAAACTCTGCTAAATCCAAAGATGGATGTCAAAGTGCTCATTCAGTGAATTTGTGCCACCTCCATAGTAGGGGAAAACTCACTACATTATACCTTTTGAAGATAGAATTCAGTACATTCATGTACAGTTGATTCTTATTATTGACAGGTCCATATTCGTGAATTCGCTTACTCACTAAAATTTATTGGTAACCCCCAAATTAATACTTAAGATACTTTCTAGGGTAATTGCTGGACATATGCAGAGCAGCTAAAAATACACATATTCCCAGTAGAGGTCACATGTGACAACACCCTGTCCAGGTTCAGGTCTCATTCAGAGATGACCAGAGGATGGAGACGTAGGGAGTTGTATAATGCAAGAAGCTCCAGTTCTGGGGCCAGTTGGCCTGGATTTGAATCCCAACTCTGGCACCTATCAGTGGGGCAGCCTCAGGCAAGTCACTTAACATTTTTGAACTTTGTTTTCTCTTTTGTAAAATTAAAAAATGCCAAGATGAGCTGTTTTGAGGATTTAAGATTACAACCTATATGAGATATGTATGTGCATAGTGTGCATACATATACATATACATATGTATGTATTTCCTCTAGGAGCAGCAGTTCAATATTTATCAACTCAGTGTTCCCCGGACCTTTATAAAACAGAACTACCCAGAGTAACAAGAACAGGATGTATATATGACAGTACTAGATACTGCTAGGTACTAAGATGTGCACAGCCTCTGACCACAAAAAGGTTATAATCAGGTGGGAAAAGCTAATATTTTAGTAGGAGAATTTTTTTTTTTTTAATCTCAAGTCAAAGAAGAGAGAATCCAGGCCCTATCTAGGACTACCAAACCACAAGGACTAGTTTCTTCTGACTCCACTGCTTCCCTACAAGGAAGTAATACCTAGAGGTAGAACATGCATATCAATAATTCCAACTTTTAGAATTCTCTATCTAGTTTCCAAAGAGAAGCTTTCGTATGTGTCCCTCTTCTCTTTTTTATGGCTTCCAAAATTATCCACAGTACATAGATCGTGAAAGTGTGCCTTGTAATTTTACGGACATAGGCACTAACTAAAATAACTTATTTCTTTAAAAAAATTATCTATTTAAATTAGTTTCAATTATACTATACATTGGTTAGACATCTATATAGTTCATAAAACGATTCCCCCAATTGCTCCCTCCCTTCCAACCCTCCGCCTAGCCATCATATTAATGCTAACTGCATTCCCTCTGCTGTGCTCTCCATCCCCGTGACCATCTATCAACTACTAATTTTACTTCTTTAACCCTTCACCCCATTCTCCCAGCCCTCCAACCTCCCTCGCCTCTGTCCATCATCAAATTGTCAACTATATTTGTGAGTCTGTTTTTGATTAGTTTAAGAACTTATTTCTTTGTGGCTGGGTGTCTATGATTTTTATATTAACCATACTCCTTCTTACCTAATATACTTGCAGTTTAGTTTTTAAGAACCAAATAACACTATTATGGCAACAATGTTAATCTTCCTATTATTTTTAATCTCAGTAGATGCTACTAAAAATTTGAAGAGGTACTACTGAACTATTAGTGAGCTTAAATGGCTTTTAATTCAGTTTAGTGCTACTTTTTAAATGAATTGGCACTTTATGACTGCTCAAAACTTAAAAATATGTTTTTACACCCTGAAACTGAAACAAGTACATTAAATTCAAATAACATGTTTTCTGATAAGGCATCTATCCTGTTGCATTCTGACACAGATATATGGTACAGCACAGGTTCATAGAATGTTAATCTGCCATGAGTATAGGTTAAAATGTTTAACTTGAAACAGATAAAAAGCATGATATAGAATACTCTAATCCTTCTTTTATTCACCCTAATTACTAATATTTAAGCATCAATTTATGGAAATAATTTACTAAAAAAAAATCCAACTATCCCCAAAAGTTCTGTCTCATTTCAGTATGTCTCTTTTGAGACTCCCAGTTATGTCATTTCATTCAGACTAAATTTTAAACACCTTCACAATTCCAGTTTTCATTGTAGTCCAACCTCAATTGTATAATCTCTATTGTACATTCTGGGGAAGTTCTTACTGTTCCTAGTCCAGCAAAGCTTATGGTCTTATCCCAGCACCTTCCAAACGTATTCCAGTCTGTCTAAACCTGGGAAATCTTAGCCAACTGAAACAAAACCATGTCAATGTTGCCAGCTAGTTTAGGAAATTTTGCTACTGCACTTCTCCTGTCTCCCCCACCCTACCTCCCTGCCTTGCCCAGCACCATCTCTTAAATTGTTTTCAGTTATTCAGACTCTTACCAGAAATACTTACCAGATGGCTTTTAAAATGAGAGACTATTGGAACAAGGGCCATTTGTTTCAGTGTTACTATCAGCAGAAGCAGTGGTGCAGGCCTTAAAGTTTCTATTGCGGAACTCCTGTTTATTCGTCAGAGTCCAGGAACAGCTTGAGTAAACTGATTAATTTATTAAAGACATTAAACTGTCCCTGAGAACGTGAACTTCTCACAGGTTTCTCTAGATATGTGTTACACTCACAAAAACCACTAACACCAGGTATTTATATATGGTTATGGGATTGGTCTTGTGTATATTCTTTAATAGTACTTTAAGTTAGGGCTCGTTGTAGCACTAAATTGTTTTCAGATCTTCTTTATAAATTTTTTTAAGTCTACATCCTCAACATATACTCCCAAGAAAACAAAATTTATGATAAAGTTCACCTATGTCCACTCTTCATGTGACCTTGAAAAAAAAAATACAACATTTTATAATCATACTCTCATATTCTTTGTGGTGGTAAAAGTAACATACATTTTATAGCCAACAGAGGTAAATTAGCCCACTAAAATGTAAATTTTAGGAATATTATTCAAGTTTATAATCTTTTTAATTATTCCTACCTATGTAAGTTCTGAAACTTACAAGCATACAGTGACAAAGAAAGCAAGTGATGGAAAGACACAAATAGACTTTTTTTTTTTTAGAAAAATTTTGGTCTGTTAAGACTTACACATACAATCCTATATCTCCTAATGATAATGTTTTATCTTCTCTCTTGAACTTGCTTCTCATTCCTGAGGCCTGGTTTAAGCAGAAATCATTAATAAAATGGTATGAAATCTGCATTTTCCATGTCAACACCTAGCCATTCTGCCTTAGTTCATTTGGGTTGCCATAAAAAAATGTTACAGACTAGGTAGCTTATAAACACCAGAAATTTATTTCTCACAGTTTTGGAGACTGAGAGGTCCAAGATCAGGGCATCAGCAGGTTTGATGTCCTGTAAGATCCTTCTTCCTAATTCATAAACCGAAGTCTTCTCATTGCGCCCTCACATGGTCGAAGGTGCAGGGATGCTCTCTGAGATCTTTTATTGAGGCCACTAATCTCATTCATGAGGGCTTCACCCTCATGACCCAATCACTTCCCAAAAGACTCACCTCGTAATATCATTACATTGGGTATTAGGATTTAACATATACGTTTTGGGGGGACGTGAACATTCGGTCTGTAGTATAGCCTTAAAAACAAGGCCAGCCCACCTAGTTGATGTATTCTCAGCCCTAACATAGCGACCCTAACAATATGAAACCTTAAAACCAGGCCTTCCACAGTTGTACTACCTTCTTTTAGAGAACAAATTTAGACTGAATCACTTTCATAAATTGTTGCACTCTTTAGTTATCCTAAGTAGTAGTGGTTCATATATTTTTCAGTTAGATTCTTCTAAGAAATAAGCATTGTGCTGATTTAAATTATTTTTTGTATACCCAGACAATTCACTGCTAGCAAATTTCCTGAATAAATATATTTGGCATTTATGTAAAAATAGAGGTTTCCCCTTTAAATTCATGAATAGCATACTATCAAGTTTAATGACAAACTATGAAATACAAAGGGCAACTGAAAATACTTTCCCACTAACATTTCTCCCCATTTAGGAGAACTATCATATAGCTGCAAATAGAATATCTATTACCTTATACTTTAAAATTATATCTAAAATGTTCCATTATAGAATTGATTTTTAATAATCTCATATGTATTTTAATCTTAAAACAAGTGAAACATTTAAAAATTCATGATTTCATCTCATCCTTTCTAACGCATAACATAATATTTCATAAATGGCTAGTTAGGATGATAAAACACACTGCTTTAAGAAGCGATTGCATTGAAGCTCTGCTCTGCTAATGCTGAATAAGCGATGTGGGCGCCTTAAAAACCTTGATTTTGAAAAGAAAATTCTGTTCAAAATTTTGGGACATTTCATATTATGTAGAAGATTAATTGTTTAACTAGAATTTGTCATAACTACATTCTGTATTTTTGCCTCCAGTGGGACATTGGTGAGCTTATATCTTAAGGGGCAGATTTTACTCTCCCTTGAACCTCTGAGCCCCATTTTAAATAATAGTAACAGAATACTGTAAATACTGAATACTGAATATGACCCTCTGAACATGGAATAATATACACACACACACACACACACACACACACACACTCACACACACACACACACTATTATTTTTGTGTGTGTAGAAAGTGAGATCGTTACTTGTTGCTGTCTCATTGAAATGGGGAAAGGGCCTCAAAATGTTTTGATCTCAGTTTTTATGCAGTATCTTAATTTTTTTTCCAGTACCTAGTTTCGCCATAGACTTTTCTATGAAGAGAAAATTTATTGCTACTTTGTTTTTGTTTGGAGTCAATAGAATTCTCTTTCATTATTCATTTGAAATGAAAGTTTAAAGACAAGCTACATTAAAAATGAACAAAATAAAATTTTACAGAGGCATCAATGCAACTTGGAATATCAAACTAATAAATTGAAATTTTAAACTGTAACAATTCAGTATTGAGAAAGTTGTAGAACACAGATGTCTATTGCCTGGAAGATATAACCTCAGATGATAAAATGTACTATAATGATCCATAAATATAAATTATTAAGCAGAATAAGTACTTTTGACAGACATATTAATATGAACCTTTAGAAAAAACTCAGGGCAGAATATTTATGTGGAATTCAAATTTTATAGTTTTAATTTAGTACCTGTATTTTCTCACAGTCACACAAACACCCATCAATTAAACAGAGTTCATTATTACCATTAACAACTCTTAGAAAGGTCCTTCTGGTTTTAGTGATGCAGGAGCCAGTCCTAGTTTCAGATGTGCTGAGGGTGGAGTCTTTCCAAGAATTTTCTTTTATCTAGGCTTCTACATATAGGTTCAAGGACTTTGCTTGGACTTCATAACATCTTGACCAAAACATCTTAACGACTTGCACCATTTAGATATTAATATTGGTTTGGCATTTCTTTAATCATAAATTGCTTAAGTTAGCCTCTAGGTCTGTTTTGTTTTGCTGAATTGAAATTCACCTTATTCTCTGAGTCTTGGATCTTGGTAAGTGTGAGATCTCTAGTCTATTATCTGCAGCAGTTTCAGGAGGAGGGAAATTTTTATAACACTTGCAAGGTCATTTTATGTGGTCACCTGATGTTCTTTACATCTTTTTTTTTTTTTTGGCTATCATTTCTTTCTTCATATTAGTTAGTTGAATTTTCAGCCTTTAATCAAATATATTTTTACACACACACACGCACACACACACGCATACCTGCCATATCTACAGGCACATTCTTTTATAGCTCACTCATTCCTTCTTTTCGGTCCCATTCTAATCTAATCACCAATATTGTTTCAGCCAAAAACTCAAAACCAATGTTTGCCTTGGTTATGTAACAGCTTTTTACTGCGCTAACTAGTAGTTTTCATTACTAGTAACATTTGTTTTTCCAATATGCTTTAAACTGCTCAAGATGGCTTCCTGTTACCAAATTACTATTTTGTGCTTTATTGTAAAATATTGACTTGATAGCTTTTCTTCTTATAATTTACTACTTCTATAGTTACTGGTATAGTTTATCCCAAATGGCCACCCACCTGCCTAGAATGTATGTTTAAGAGTGTATGTGAATTGAACCATCCTTTTATTTCCATCATAATTTTCCTTCTCTTTCCTCCGATGCAGTTTCTATTTTTGAAATTTTAACTTTATCCATTACATAAATATTTTGTAATATTGCCCAGAATCTTTCAAAAGAAGTGAGCTTAATTCAGCTACTGTACAATTAAATATATTAGTAACTCCAAAAACACAAATCACTTTTATTTGTGTGAGCTTTTGCATCAACTTCATTTTAATGTGAGATATCTCTGTTTCAACAAGAATTTTACTTTTTATGTCTCTAAGTCACTATGTCTTTTAGTAAGGTTTTATTAATTCCATTTACCGAAATAATTTTAAAAGGTTAATTACCATGTCCTAACTAGTTAATCTCTACTTCTATTTTCCTCCTTCTTGTATAACTAAGTCTATCTGCTAAAAGAATTGGTCTTGTACAAACAGTGACAATATAGGCTCTTGATTTTTTAAATCAGAAAATCTGTCTTATTAAATCATAAATACCTATATGATAGGAATTCAGTTTCATTTATCTCCAATTTTCTCTTCCTTCATTCCCATCATACCTCTTCCTGTGAATGCTTATTACAGTGCTTTGAACATAGTAGGTTGTTATATTTAAAGCATTGTTGCAATTACAGGGCATTATTTTGTGCTATGAACTACACTAAACATCAGTGTATACATAAATTCCTATCTAATTTTCATAAGTTGATACTATTATTCCAATTTTACAGAAAGAGAAACTAATACTTGCAAATGTAAAGTCACTTGTCTAAGGTCACAGAGCTATTGGATGGAGTGCCAGGATTCAACCAGGTGTTCCAACTCTGGAGCCCATCTCTTTACATCCTGCCTCCCTAGAAAGATTGACCAGTTTCTAATTGGCATTACTTTTGCATTTGCTGTGATACATTTGTGCCCAGTCCTTAGTGGCTCTGATGCATCTTGTACTTTAAATGCTGCTGACCCATTAGCCACAATGTGCTACTTCTGATATTCACCACGATGAACAACTGTGCTGGTGGCGGTTTTCTCAGATCACTGTCCAGTTGTATTCAATCTCTTCTCATTTCATTATTTTGGCTGTTAAATTCCTAACTCCATATCCTGCATTTGATTGATACTATTTTTTCTGTCCTTTATACTTGAAATCTCTTCTAGACATTATTTTTTTTTAAATCTTACTAGATCCTGGATACTTACTTATATCAGATTGTGTTCATGCCTTTGATTTAAGGTTCACTGCAACTTTGAGTGGGCTTGCATTCTTCAAAATTCTGTCTTCTGAGCTATTCCAAATTCTGTCCACCAGGAAAGAGGTATTTATATTGTGAGATGGACTCATAGTAACCAATTTAACAAGGGATTGATGTATAAACTAAAATATCAATATCTATTTATAGTGAGAACTATGTCACAGAGATCAAGATAGTTATATCTATGTCACAGTTGATTTTCTTTCTGAAAAAAAAAATAAAGGAATAAAAAATTCAAAAGAATATTACTTCGTAAAAACACCACATTAACGATATACACATGGTTTCTGTCCTCATTCAACTTATAGTTCAGTGATAGAGTCAGTAATTAAAGAGATAATCACACAAATAATTAATTACAACTGCCTTCATTTCTTTGAAAAAAATTAAGTGGTGTTATGAGACTGTGAAACAAAGGATCCATTTTTCTGTGGGAAGCCAGGGAAGGCGTCTCTGCAATAGTGACTTTTAGGCTTAGACTTAAAGGACTAATAGAATGGACCCAACAAGTAGTAAATGAAGAGACTGTTAGGCAGTAGAGACATAGAACAGGTTCTGTAGGTGGGAATTAACTTGAATATTTTAAGCAATTGGTAGAAAGTAGATGTAGCCGGAGCTTAGTGAATGAGGGGTTAAGTGATTAATGATGAGGGAGTGGAGATAAAGATTTGGAAGGTGGAGACCATGCAGGGCATTCCTAAATACATTGCAGATTTTGGACTTTCTAAGAAGGACCATAGGAGTAGTTAAAGAGTTTTTAAGAAGGAAAGAACTAATTAGAATCACATTTTAGAATGATAATTTTTGCTGCTGTTCAAAAGGTAGATATGGGGGTAGGTAGGATCATGAGTTAATATGGTAGAATAATTAGCTACTGCTGTAGTTCAGAGATAAATTATGATGGTTTGAAGAATGATTTCTTAAAGATGGAGAGAAATAATTCCAAAAATATTTGGGATATAAAATCAATAGGCTATCTTTATCTTGTTCCTGTCATGGGTTCCTGAGGCTACACCTAAATCATTCTGGCCAAATGTGATTCTATTAAAACAACAACAACAACAACAACAACAACAAGACCTGCACGGGTTATTCTGCAGATGGCTAACATTTTCCATTATAAACTGATTTTGTGTGCTTGATTTTTACTTTAAGAACCTCCTTCTAAGTTCTAAGGAGCAGAATATTGCTAACTCCTATAAATTTACTGCTGAGACACATAATTCTTTTTTGAAATTAGTAGAATATTGCAGAGTGGTGAAAGCAGTGATAGCAACCTGAAAGATTCTGGAGAAACCTGATCCCCAACTGTACAACCACTATAATCTCAATTATCATTTCATATCATTGTAAATGGGTCCTTTCCTACCGTTTATAAAATAGTGCACGGAAACGATGATAATATATCAGTCTAGAGGTGAAGATGGCAGTACAACCAAATTCCAGAAGCTGGAGTTTATTTCATAAAATATGCTTAAAATTGAATGAATATTTTAAACTATAATGATATGAGCATCTTTTTTTTTCTAGCAAAATCTGTGCTTAATGATTTCAGATGCAGTTGTTTGAACAAGTCAGCATTTTTCCAAATCCAGAACCCCTTTTTAAAAATTGCAATAGTTTGAATAGTTATAACTATGTCATTAAGTGATTCTGCAGCTAAGGACTTTTCAATGTAGAATTGTGGTTTGGCTTTTCCTTCAAATAATTTCTAGACTTTGCTATTTTACATACTTAGTAGTTGGTTTGAGTCTTTACAGATTTAAACAGAAATGAGCTGTGAACAGAAAGATCTGGCTATGTTCTTCAGTATTTAAAAGATTCTTCCTTAGTGCTGACCTGGGTGTTGAGGATATCAGATTGGATACCACAGGACTGTCTGTCAAACAGTAATTTAACAACTTAATTCCTATTGTGTGTTCCATCTATACCAATAGTTTTTAAGACCTTGAAATATTTTTTCATGTATAAGTCACAAATTTCCCCAAACTAGTGTATCATTTCCTCGAGATCATATAGAATTACATTCACAATGGCTTATCTCGAAGATGTTCAATAACTCTATGCAAAATATGTTATTATATATTTTCATCAATAGTTCACCAACTTCTTGATAAGAAACTTGGAACACATCTAAAAGTCACATTTTAAACATAGTTTAGGAGGCATAGTATTATATTATTTTGTTCATAAAATACCTGCCCATCTGTTGCCTATTTTATAGCAAGTTTCAGATTTAAAGTGATAGAATTAAATTCTTCACTCAAAACAAGAAAAGATAAAAATAGGAAAATTACTGTTGAAGAAACAGGTCTAGTGTGAATGAGAAAAATCAAACAGCACTCTCATGACAATGTTAAAGTCATTCAAAATTAAGTTTTTAAAAATTTCATCTCTTACTTTAAGGAAGAAGCTGGTAGAAGCTATGGACAGAACTTCTAAAATTATTTTTAAATAGCACATATAATGAAGAATCTTCTATTTCTATTCTAACAACGTTTAAATTGTGAAAACAATAGATTCTCCACTCAGCACTGTGGTGGCTGTCTCTGCATAGGAAAAGCAAATCAGAAGGTTGAGACCATTGTTTCAAATAACACCAGCAAGATTAAAAAACCTTATGTATTAGGACGAAGTAGGAACGTTTTTAAATATCATGGTTTCATCCTATATGGAGTCAGTCTTTATTGGCATTTTTGTCTGTTGCTATAAGCTGCATTTAAAGGACAAAATCTACTAATGGGATTAATGGCCTGGATTCTACCATGCTAGTTCTGAATGAAAACATTCATTTTCTTAATAACATTCCCTTGTTTGTGAATACTTTAAACCTTATTTATTATTCTCTACTGCTTCGCATGTACATGTACTGAGAGAATAAAATAAAACAGGTCTAATAAAGAAAAAATATACATAAGGCCCCATAGAAGAGAGTAAATATTAGACCATAAACAGAAAGGTAAGTGAAGTCAGCTCCAGTACATTTCTGAACCATTCCCACTAAAAAGTCTTGGGATCTGTGTCAACAAAATCAAATAATTCTTGGTAATGTGTATAGTGTCCAACAATGCAAGCACCAAGAAAATATGAATTGACGCTGAAAGATTATTTATAATTATGAGGAATCTTTGTTCTTTTGTTTAATATCCTTCTACCAACTTACTTGCACCCATCTTCTATCTAATGAGTGGTAGAGTAACTCTTAATTTTTAATACTTAGTAAGTGTACAACTCATTTCTGATTTTCACATCCAGCAGCCCATTGAAGCTGCACTTTTGTTTCTCCTTGAAGTTTAAGGCATATGTAGAATGAACCCACTACAAAATTAAATATAAGGTATATGATTCCAATCAGAATAGCTTATCACTGATGTAGAGGCTAGATACATGCTGATATTTGCAAAATCAAGTAATTGGCAAAGTCTGGGTAATTTGGCTATGTACAGCACAAAGAAAGGGTTTGATAGCATCATTCCTTACCCTGCAGATGCCTCACTTTTTTGGCTCACCCAGAATCAATTTCTATTCTTTTGCTCTGGATAAAACTTATAGTAGGATCTAAAATATTTTGCCATCCTGCATAGGAAATTAAGGGTAATTTCTCACTGTTGGCACATTCTCACTCTCTCTGACCTGAAGGGAATGGTTTAAGATGGATAGAAGTCAGTCATATTATAATTCAATCTTTACAGCATCCCTGAGCCTTTCCAGCATAGGAATCTACTAAATATTTCTATGAAAAGCAAAAATGACTTTTTTTTTTTGTTAAATTCATCATTCTTATCCTCAAGATACTCTTAATACTCTTAAGAGCACTATCGTTAAGAATGGACTGAACACAGGAAATCACGTTGCTTATAAGGATTTTTAACATTAGGATTCCATTATTACATTGATGTAGTTTTCTCACTGGTAAAGATCTTGCTATTACAAAATTATATAATCTCCCCTCTACTGGGATAAATTCCAAACTCTTTAGTATTCATTTAAGCCCTTCTCACTGTGGACCCCATTTGCTATACTAATCTTGTCTTTAAGAATTCCCCCAACCCACCAAACCTCTTCCATTTTCTTAACATTTCACGTCTTTCATACCCTGTGCTTTTGCCAAAGTTGTGTATCGTCCCTCTCAACTTGGCATTTAATGGGAGAGCCCTTGTATCATAGGGTCCCTTCTTGGGGCTCCAATTCAGAATAGAGAAGAATGGGAATGTTAGATGCATACCATTCTGCAGCCCCAAACAAGTCCTGGCAAATGTAGTTTACATTCACATTGGTTAGGTCTTTGAAAACACGTCACAGACAAAAGCATAGCACCAAATAGGAATGCCTCTCTCATAGCTACCTTAATAGAAAGTTTCTTTACAACCTGAATCAATATTGAAATTTCTTCCTGATGATAATGATGGTGATGATAATGATGATGATGATTATAAATATCTCACAGTGGCCATCATTTATTGAACATTTACTACATGACAGTCATTGATTTAAATGTTTTATGTACATTAACAAGTCTAAAATAAACCTCATGTTTTTCCTTCTAAACACATTCCCATCCCACCCTCTAATCGTCCTGTCTTAATAAAAGTCACCACCATCCATTCATTCCTTCAAGCCAAAACTGCAAATCATCCTTGATTCTTTTCTTTGCTTTATGACTCATACCTATTCAGTAATGTTGTTTCTAGCTTTAGCTTATATTTCACATCTACTTCCTTCTGTCTTCACTGATGCTAGCTAGTCTAGGGCACCAGAATCTTTAGGCTGGAATATGTAGAAAATTAAAGAAAAAACAAAAGTGATGCTATTAAATACAACGTGATATCTTGGGTTGTATCTTGGAACAGAAAAAGGAAATTTGTGAAAAAAAACCTGCTGAAATCTAATTAAATCTATAGTTTAACCAAGAGTATTGTACCAAAGTTAATTTTTTAGTTTTGACACGTGCCATCATCATAGGAGATGTTAATATTAGGGGAGCTTGATTGATAGGATATACAGAGAATGCTTTTTACTATCTTTGTAACTTTTCTGTACATCTAAAATTATTGCAAACACAAATTAAGAAAAAAAAAAACCCTGTTTTCTCAGCTAACATCCTAGTCACCTTCAGTTCATTCTTCACAGCAGCAAGAATGATCTAATATAAATCTGACCATGTAACTTAGAGAATTCAAGTAGCTTAGAAAGATTAAAACAACCTGTCCAAGATTTTGTAGGCATAATAGCTGAACAAGGATTCTCACCCAGATCTGACAGGATTTATTGTCTCTTAAGCATTATACTACTGGTTCTCTATGTGAATCCAGCACTTACAAGGAATAATTCAATGTCTCCCATCTTTGCATGTATCCCATTCATGGTTTAAATTCAATCTGACTAAAAATTCTAAGAAATCTTTATCAGTACCAACTAAACTAATAGGCCAGGAGTGTGAGGAATAGACTTTTCTGCTTTTCAGCCGCAATTAATTTTAAAAGTTTTTAGATAATACTTGATTTAAGATTTTCTCAAGGCATGAGAAAAGGTCTTCCTGTGAGGTTATTACAGTTTTCACAGTTACCTTCACCATGATGCCTTGGAAGTTCTAAAGGATACATTGGCATAATGGTCATTGACAGAGCTCTCACATTCTGTGTATGGAACTTCATTCTCCCCTATCTTATGAAGTAATAGCTGTATCACGAAGACATTCTTTTAAAGTTTAGCTTCATCTCACATTCTAGAGCTTAGTGGAGAACTAAAACTATATTTAAAAAAAAAAAAAAAACTTCAAAGATTTTCAAGCTATATTATAGCCTATCATTTTTAGTATTAGGACAAAAAGGAACCCCAGTATCCCAAGTCCTGTTTGCATAGGGGAAAGACACTTAGCAGTGAGACCTATTATCTCTGGTTGTCTGTGGGATCCTCTTTAGACTTAACTTTCTAATAAACCATAGGAGCTTTATTAGAAGAACTTGAATAAAAAGATGAGATTTCAAGCTATAGTAGTCTTTTATTATCCAGTCATCACTTCTCTTGAGAATAGCAAAAAACAGAGGTGATCTAAATTCTTATAGTATTCATTTAACAAAGATGGGTAGTTGATGGGGCTTTTAAAAACTTTTTTGTTTTTTTTTTCACTAGTCTTTTAAGATAAGAGCATAATTCATAATGAAATATTATTGACTCAGAGCGAATCTGCATACCCCAGTGATAGGAGATCCTATATATTTTAAAACAAATCTGATTATATCACAGTTTCAGAACTATAAATAATCAAACAAAAAAGTACATTTTAATAGGCTTTACAAAGGCTTGCTGTTTCTTAGATACCAGCACTCTATAAAGCTCCAACAAAACATATACTTTGTGAGGAATTTTAAGGCATGAGATAACTTTCCTTGGGAGTTGTTCATTATTACCAAATCTGCCCTCTGCACATCATGTTTTTACACAGCTGTTTCTTTGTAAAAATTCTAGTTGAAATACTTACTAACTTTAACAGTGGGTCAAGATGATATAAAACTCAGTTCATATCTCATGTTCATAACTTTTGTAAATTGTATATTAACTTTTTAATTTATTATCATAGCATTTTTATTAATGGAAATAGTAATAAAAGTATGTGGGATATTTCTACACATACCTGTATCCATGAATATTTTACTTTAAAATCCCAATATATTAAATATAGTCCTAAACTAAAACATTTAAAAATTTTAATTTTATTTCCTTCCCTCTCCCTCCCCCATAAGCCTCATTTATGTGTGAAAAGTAATTATCTCTACATCTCTGGTTCTACTGACTACAAGATATTCTTATATTACAGCTTCTGAGACATACCGGGCTACCTGCAATATATTTGCTTTGAAATTTGAAATTCTGCAATTCTTTTTCATGACAACTGCTAAAATACCTGAATTTTATACTCTAAATGCATTAAAAGATATAAATGTACAGTTTAGGATCTTTTTTTTTCCCAATAAAATTAAAATTCATACACAGAGACATAGTCATACTACTCTTTCCTCCATCTTACTTCCTTGAGGTCATTGTACATATCACTAATAAAGAAATCCAAGAAAAGTAAAAAAAATTATTACATTCCCCATACTGTCACAGTTCTTACCACCTCTCTCACTCTAAACTCCTCTATCACTTTTCATCATTTCTCTGGGTTACATATCAAAGAACTATCAACTTTTGTAAGAATTCATATTTTAAAACTCAGTTCATTCAGTCAGTAAATATTTGTCCAGTGTCTGTTGGTAAAGCTGGGTGTTAGATATGATGGGAACAGGATAGGATCCATGGAACTCAGAAGGTTCATCAATAACTATTTCCCATAGCTGTGCAAAATATGGCCCTAGACGCCGGGCTACAAAAGTCCTTATAGACAGTCTGTGTTCTCAAGTGCTTATAATGTAATTCAAAAGCTAGAACTCTTAGCACAGACAGGAAAAGTGATTGAAGGACACAAAGGGTAGGATATCTCAACATATGCAAATCAGAGTATTGTGCATAACTATTTGAGAGAATATTCAGAATTTAGTTTAATGTGTCGGTAAAGGCCTACTGGATGAAGGAAATTTGAGACTAAATTTTGATGTCCATAGGAACTCTGTATTTTCAGAAAATAAAATAATAATCATAGTGATTTGTACAAACATAGAAATTAGCAAACTACATATACTGAAAAATAAAGTATTTGCTTGGTTTCCACTACAGATATTTACTGAGAACAGTAGTTCCCAAAGTGGGGATTGATGAGTGCATATCAGAATTATTTCAGTAGCTTTTTCCAACTGAGTATACATTGTCTTACATTGTCTTCTCTCTCTCTTAATTTTCGGTTCGCAATATTTCTTTCCATTATCCCCTTGTAGTGGAAATGTGTGGATCTGTGCATGTTGCAGTTAGGATAGGCAGAGAGTAGTTGGAAGAGAAGTTCTCTCAAATCAATATCTTTATGCCTTTTTAAGGCAAAAACATTTTTAGAAATGTTAACAGTATTATTATTATTATTAATTATTATTATTAAATGAGTGGGAGTAGTGAACGTAGTATCTCAGAACTGAGTAGCCATGTTTGAATTATTGCCAAACTTAAGCCTGATTCCTTTAACAAATAAAACATGAGCAGCTAGATTTTATATATTGTCCATCATTCCACACTATATCTTACCCCATTTTGAAACTTAAAACTTTTTAAAAAATTATATCTTTGCAATAATGCATTATGCAAACTCATTTCATAAAGATTTTAGTAAGTAAAATATATACCCAGAATTCATTTAAGCAATGTTCAGCTATCGTTTATACAATTTATAAAGAGAAAAGAGTGTATGATCCAAATTAAGGAACAATCTCAGTATCATTTATACACTTAAAATTCAAATCATAAATACAAATAGAGGAGAACAATATTGCAGGTAATAAAAATTGTTTTAAGCTACATATGCTTGGCTCTGGAATAGTCATATTTGGGATATAGTATGTGATAAATTACAATCAAGGTTTGATAAATAAGTTTTCTTAAATCGGACTATATTCCTTATATGAATTCTGATATGGGGATCAGGAGAAAGTTATATTAATGTGGCCCCCAAATTAAATAAGGGGTAATGAGGAGTTCTTATTTGTACAGGAAAAACTACTAATTAAAAAAAAATATCTCTGTATCAAGGTTTAAGATAAATGTTTTAATATATATCGTTACCTCAGTTTATCCTTGTGGTTTCTTTTGCATCAGAATTTACTTTTAATTGCACTTGGTTTAATTACTTCTAAGGTTTGATTTCATGTCCGATGACTACATTAACAGGTAGTAATTGAAGTGGCTTAAAATCATATTAAAAGGTAATAGTGAATCAGTATTAGATTTAAATTCTTCCAAAGATAGAACACCAAAAAGTGAATATGTAAGTCTAGTTCAAACTTTCTCCATTAAACCTTTATCAAATGGTCTTCAGAAAGGGAGAGCGTTTTCATTCTTTCACCTTCTCTTTCCATTGTCTTTCTCGTTGAGGAAAGTCTCCAGAAGGGAACGTGAGAGATTCATGCGCCTAATTATTTCACGGACAGATTATACCTGCGAACATTTTCTATACCCACCTCCCTTTTATTGCAAGCTAGGAAAGTAAATCATCTTGTGAACTGTTTTTAGAAATAGAAAAACAGATTTCACTTTTGAATCTAAATCTGGTGAAGAAGAGCACAAGTATGGAAAAAATTCCAACTCGATTTAATACATATAAAATGTGCAGTTTAGATAGACTTTAGGGTTTCTTTTTTATCCAATGACAGTATATCATTAATGGTTTACATATTGACAGACTTGTTTTAATTATAAAGTTAGTTACCACAGCCCCCCCTCCAAAAAAAAAGACATTTTAAGATCATTGTTTTATCAGAATTCTGTGAAAACACTCACACACACACAAAGCAAAAAGAAAAACTTCGAATTCCAAGCAATAATATAACAGCTGAATATTCAGAAAGTTTACACTGTAAGTAAGGAAAAAACTACTGAAAATGTGTGGATTCCAGTGAGAAGAGATGGTCTTAATACAATTATTTTATATTTGTATTTTAATTTTAATTACACCAATATTTTGGATGCCACAGCAAAGACAAAGGGCATTTTAAAGGAGGAAAAGCAAGGCTTTGAGATTGCAAAGTAAGGTTCCATATTTTAAAAGCATTTGGTGATTTTCTTTTGATTTCCAGAAGTAGTTCTAGTTTTATTATTATAGGTTCTGATTTTTTTTTCACCGGACTTCTAAATGATTTTACAATGAAGGGAGATATATTGAATTATTTTCCCAGGCTAGTACAGAGGTAAATGAATTGGGCATTTTATTGTCGGGGGCAAGGACTCTCATCAATCCCTGATCTTGCCTTGGCACCTACTTTGAGCTCAGTGGATGTGCTCTTAGTCACAAGACTATCTGGTACTGATCAGAAACAGAAGTAGAAACAGGGCTGTCACGAATAGTGAAAGGAATAAGGCCAGAAGAGAGAAGGTGGCTTCTTTTATCTCTCCACACAATCAGATGATATATTTATTTCAGCATCTTTTTTCAGTGCTAACTTTCCCACCCCCAGGTTAAGAAAGTTATGCTCTTTTTAAACCCTATCAAACATCATTGTATAGTCTTCAATTATCCAAATAAACTCTAAACTTAAAAAATTTGTAGTAAAATGTGTCAAAAACATAAAAAGCCTGTATTCACTTATAATATAGTATTAGTAATGTGGTTTCTTCCACTATCAAGAGAACAACCTGCTAATTATTACAGTTGAATTAAATAAAGTATTAAGGTTTCTTTTTACTGGTTATTAGCACATTCTTTTTTAAATGAAATGTGTCCGATTTTGATATAATTTAATGCAGTGCAACCTCTGTCAATTCTTTATACCACTCATCTTATAAACAAGTGGATGAACTAAATATACTAAAAAACATTTTTAGTTATGCTGGGCCTTTTTGTCACTGGATGATAATGAAGAAAGCCTTCTTTCTGCTAATGTTCTTCTGTGTTTTAATGTTTAAAGATATTATAAAGGTTAGATTAACCACAAATTTATTGTTATGCTCTTGGGCGATATATATCTTTGAAGTTCATCACAATTACTTTTTTTATTAGAATTTTAAAATCATGTGAAAAATCCTCTATATCATGAAATAGAGAGAAAAACAATCACAGTCTCAAAAATATGTATATTATTTTCAGAAGCAAATATTATAATTAAGGAAGCTAGCCAAACCATTACCTCTTCACAATTAGCAACCTCTGGTCTACAACTGCTTTCTTGAACTGAAAAAATTTCCCCTTCAATTTAGATTCTGTAAAAGCATACTAAAAATGGTTGTCTCTGTTTATTATTATTACTGCTTACTATTATATATTTTAAATGAAGGATGATATTAAAAGAAGTAAAATAGGATGATGAATGTCTTAAATGTTTCCTATACCACTTATATTTACCTTCAAGATTTCACTTTTCAACATAGCTGGGTAAATTATAAAGATCTTATCAAATTAATAATTCTGCTGGAATTGTTTTCACCAGTAAAATTTATTCTAGAAATAGAAAAATGAAAAAGGAGCACTTGTTTTCCATTTGACTATTGTGTATTTGTAAGAGATTAGTTTCTTCATGATAAGGACTTAAAATAAATCACAATTTGACTGAAATTTGTCCCCTATGTCTTAAATAATAAAGTGAAACAAATTAGAGGATAAAAGAACTTTTAAATTCAGAAATATTAATTACATTGTTACTTTTTACATGTAAATATTTCCAAAGCGAAGACTCATGATTTCATCTAGCTTCACTTGGACAGTAGATAGACAGAAGCAAGGAAAATAAATGCATAAAACTGAAGTTGTTATACATGTGAGAAGAAAATGCCTAATTTACATGTAAGTATAATCAAGCATATATAAACTATATACATGTATATACAGTGTATATACATATATAATAATACTGTATATATGTATATGTACACACATACATGATTGCCCAATTACAATCAATGTGTTATTGCTCCTATTACTTTTAAAAGGCCTGTAGTATATTAAACAGAAAACATATGGTGAAATTAGTAATAGCTGTTTATACTCTGTTCACCTGAATTTTCACAGTTTGGGATTTTAAGCTAAGTATAAGTTATAAATGTCTAAGCGCAAATAAACTAGCTCAAATAATTTAAGATGGAGTGTTCTTTTATTACCATTTCCTCTCATATTACCTTAACTAGGTATAGTCATATGTCTCATATTTTGTGAAGCATTTCATTAATGCATCCTTTGTCATAGCCATTTTACAAAAATGCAACATTTATTGGCTAAGTCAATATAATTGCAAAAAGATAAGATTGTGTGAACAATGAATTTGCACCAAGTGAATCTAAATAATGTGTTTCAATAATTAAAGTTCTTATGTTCTGCAGTTGCATTATCAATTTTCATAATGCTAAGCACACATATTCTTTTTTAGATACCAAAGATTTGAAACTAACAGTCATTAAACTTTTCTTGTAATCTTTCTCTCTTTGAACTTTTATTTAAAATATGGTTTTCATCTTTAATATTAGTTTAGTATTTTTCAATTAGATGAAATAATATAACTTTTTAAATAAAAACATAAAATCATCCACATAAATAATATTGTATATGATAAATATGTTAAAACTATTACTGAATCAAATTAATATTTCACTTTCAATTATGTTCCACTCACCATCTCATAGTTAAAGGAACATTACAATACATTTTATTATTTTCAAATATTATTACTATAATCTGTAATAAAATAGCAATGAATAATAGCAAATATCTCGCAGATGTGTGTCTGCTTCAGTCGAACTGACCATCACTATGAACTGAATTAGTAATCTACCTTTTTCTCAAAAATAATCATTTTACTGCAGCAAAAACATGAAATAAATCCTAATCACAACACCTACATTAATACCCATGGTACTTTAAGAAAACATACCTAGTATTATAAATTAAAGTTAAGTAATTTTAATGCACAGAGAAAATAAGTGGTCTAGCCAAGGGGGTAGAAAACTCCATGGAAGCAAAATAATTCTCTCCTTTAATACAAAATTCCATTCTCATATAAATTTATTTTCACTAAATAAATTTATTCCTCATTCAAAGGTAAAATTACTACCTATATTTAAGACAGTCTTACTTTCTGTATTTAATAAATAAAATATAAACGTTATAATTATCAACTTCTTATAATTTGATATGATTTATGGATACTCATTTTTCAAATGTGGAAAGCACCAGGATCATTAGGGGTTTGCACTTTAACCTGATTCATGTAATATGCCATGTTATGAATATGTGCACACTTATTGAGGAAATGATGATTATTGTCAGAAGAATCTAGCTTTGCACTTTGAATCGTTATTATGCACACGCTTTCTAGTACTCACTAAAATATTTAATTAATAGAAATGGGAATGTGATAAATCACTAGTTTAGAGGGACTCTGTAGATCAGGTTTTAAAACACTTGAAGTTCAGTACTGATTTAAAAAGTGAAGGAAGTGAAGAATGGAAAGATGCTTAAAAAGAATAAGGAAAATGAGACAACCATGAAAAAGGTGATTTACAGGAAAGTATAAAAAGGAGAAAAATGAAAAAAGAAAAATGATACCTATTTTTTGATTTGCTTGCATAAGAAGAGTTGCATTTCAGTATCACATGTAGAGAAATAGTGAATCATGCCATGGGCTTTTCTTCATCTGAAATAATTCCAAAATATTCAAATAATGGAGGACAAGTTTTAGGTGCAATGTGCCAAATGCAAGGTAGCCCTAAAAAGTTGCATTTTTATATTGATATACTTGTGTTCTTGATTGAATGTATATCTATATTGATACTCATATATAATTAATCAAGAGATACATAAATAAGTTCTAGACATTCATGGGCTTTTTTTTTTTTTTTTTCCAAGTACAATGCCTTAGTTTTGTATCAGTTACACAGCTTTAGAAGCTGCTAGTCTATTTTTATGGGGGAAAAAATGTGTAAGGCATCAGTGACTTGTGGTGAATTACATTCAACACATAATGATAATTTCTACTAAGGGCAGCTTGAGGGAACACTAGAAGAGAATACGCTCACTGCACAATTCTGCAGCTACAGGATCTGTGAATCTCTGGAGCTCTGCTGCCCTCTAATGGCCTAAAATGATGGGTGCCTGCCCAAAGCGCTCTGCATCAGTTTAGCTTCACAAACAAGATACTGGCACCTTAAAAATACGATTTTCTTTGGTTTCGCTCACATGCAAATGGGTCATAACTTGGATTATTGTCAGATTAATTTTGAAACATAATTTTAATATCATACAGAAAGAAAAACTTATTCAACATCCTCTGTCTTACTTCAAGCATGACTATGGCCAATTGCACTAAGTGGTTGGAAAAAACAGCAGCTAAATATAACAGTGACAACTTTCACAGATAACAGGATTCTGACAGTCAAAATGGCCCCAAGGCCTCAGATTTTGATTGGTTAGCGTTTGTGTAAGTGTGTGTGTGTGTGTGTGTGTGTGTGTGTGTGTGTGTGAGAGAGAGGGGGGGGAGAGAGAGAGAGAGAGAGAGAGAGAGAGAGAGAAGGAGTGATTTTGGTGCACATTTTTAAAAGAATAGCAAATTTTCTTTCCCTTTATGTCATTTACTGTCTTAAGATGCATGGATCCTTGATTGCCCTCTCCTAATTAATCCTGTATTTCTTAGCAATCTAGTTACTTTATTTTATTCCTAATTGCATCCTGCCTAGGAAAAGTGGTACATCACTGGGGTACTATGTTTGAAACACATAATCCAAGACAAAAGAAGTAAACTATATAAATCAGATTTTTTTGAGTCCTAGTCATATCCTGGTATGGGATGAGGTGGTGATTTATAAGACTTATCAACATCACAGTGCATCAAACTTGTTAATAAACTAGCTTTCTGTATAATGAGAAAAAGAAAGATTTTTTTTTAATGGGAGCACGAAAGGCATGGCATAGCTGGAGTTAAAGGTTCAAGCTTTGTATCCTCTATATATAATGTATTATGTTTTTCAAAAAATTTTTATTAGGAAAGCTATACCAGACGCATAATCACTATACAATGATTAAACATTACCTTTACAATTTATAATCACTGAAATTACAGAATAAATATATGCACATTTCTTTTGAATCTTTGTGTGTGAGAGAAAACATTAAAAGTGCTTCCTACAAAGCTGTTAGTGATATATACCCAGTTGCTTTTTTATTTTTTTTTTGTAATAGTATATATATATATATATATATATATATATAAGAAAGTGCAGATGTTTTCCCAAAAATCTTGGCATCAGGATGAAGTGTCACAAAGAGGATGCTCATCCCTAGATGTGTGCCTCCGGCTGTTAAACCACCAGGCCTCCACTTCAGCAGGATCCAGCCTAGAACATTACTTTTCCCAGGTGGTAGGAGAGATGTTGTGAGCTGTACACTAGGGGTGAAGGGAAGGTGGAGTTATGGAGAGGAGACAGATGGATCGAACCCGAACTAATTAGATAGGGTTGAATGGGAGTGGCGTGTGTGGGTGTGGGTGCGTGCGTGTGTGTGTGTGTGTGTGTGTCGGTGTGTATACCTGCACCAGAAGCAAGAGGCTGCAGGTTTAGGGACCTAACTGTGTGCAGCGATTTGTTATTTGCTTGTGGGTATGTGTGTGAGAGAAAAAAGAGTGGGTGAGAACATTCGAGCAAGACCCGCCCCCTCCCTCCCCGTCTTGCAGTTTCCAGGCATGCAGCAAACTGCATTGTTAATACATGTACAGAATCTGTGCCATGATGGGAAGAGGAAAGAAAGCCGCAAATGTCAACTTGTTTCTCCCCTCCCTGCCAAACAAAACTACAACTAAAAAGAAAAAGTTACTGAAAATAAAGACACATCAATTTTACTTAATTAGGATCAATACAACGATCCCCAATATACCTTATACATGGCACAGTCAAGTCTCAAGTTTCAGTATAAAAAAATAATGGTAACATTTGCTGGCAAAAGTCTGCGAAGGCACTTCATTGATTAATTATTTTAGTATGGCCCTTCCTCCAAATCACATCTGGGAGGGGAGCACATACATCTGTATTTTCTAGTTATCATGCGGTTTCAGTTCTGTTCAGGGCAGGGAAGTTTGTGAGAATGGAGTTATTGGGACAAGTGTAAAGGGAGCAAGGGATATATTAATTTTATTTTCCTTTTCTTTTGAAAAAAAAACCCACTAATTTATTTTTCTGTTTCTGTTAGAACCTATATGCTGTCTTCTCCAGGACTTCGAGGTAATCCGGCTTGTTTTGAAGTTTGGCCCTTAACTCGAGGTAATCACTTTTTTGGGTTTGGTGGTCTGTGAAGCCCTTTCCAGCCGAGAAGAGAAGGGTTTCTTTGAGCCTGGCATCCTGCTGTAAGTCTGGGTATTGCATGCCAGGAGGGTGGACGTGCAGTTCCTTTAATTTGGGCACTGTGCCATAGAGACAGTCCACGAATCCCACTGTGCAGGGGGCTGGCTGTGGCCTCTCTCGGTCTAGTAGCATACTGCCACCACCACAGCCTCCCCCAGGAGGAAACAGCACCACCCCACCATTCTTCTCATGGTGGCGGAACCCAGCCAAGTCTCCCCCAGTTCCTGCAACTACCCCTGAAACTCCACCAGCTGCTGGGTGGTGAGGGTGAGGGTGATGATGATTCACCGTCACTATGGTGTTGAGCTGGGAGCTGGACACTGCCAGGGCCCACTCTTTTTCTTTTTCCAGCAAGGTCCGGTAGTTGCTGTGGTTCTCCTTGGGTGTCTCAGCAAACTGCTCACTTCCCAGGAGAACCTCACCCGTTCCTGGCGGTTGTGTCCCAGAACCCCCACGTTCTGCACTCCCTGCCTCCTGGCCTGATGAAACAGCCACTTCCTCCTCTTCACGTGGCTTGTAGATGGGGTTGTTGCACATCTGGGTAACTGGGTGCGGGATGTACTCATATACATGACCTACAGGAGGGGC
Source organism: Eidolon dupreanum (assembly GCA_028627145.1). NCBI lineage: Eukaryota > Metazoa > Chordata > Mammalia > Chiroptera > Pteropodidae > Eidolon > Eidolon dupreanum. The sequence goes on from CM053507.1 coordinate 24,964,707, forward strand.
CTTCTCTGGGGAGGAAAGAGTTGGTCGACCCCCACCTCCACTTCCACCTCCACCACCTCCGCCGTCTTCAAAAAGCCGGTGGCACTGCATCTGGATGCCAGTGAGGTCCACACCTTCCTGCCGCTTGCTTCTGAAGGGCAGCTTCTTCCGGCGCCGTCGCAGCACGTAGGCAAAGAGGCCTGCAGCAACAAAGACTGCTGAAAAAAACAGAACCAGCAGGCTGAGAATCAACACAGAAAGTGGCACAGGGCCCCCAGGGGGAGAGAACTCATAAGGTGATGCACTTGTTGGCCCTCCAGCAAGGTGAGAATCTCCAGGCTGGGCTGGGGATGCTCCAGCTGGTGCGGTGTGTAGCATCTCTGGGCAGAGAACTTCCAGCTCAATAGTGCGCACATCACGGTGGGTGAGGTTTTCTGGGCTCCTGCAAAGCACATCACCTACTACACTGACCGAGCTGATGGTTTCGATCCACTGTTTGAAGGGAACCAGGTCACAGGTACAGTCCCAAGGGTTCTCATTGAGGTCTATCTGGACAATGGCATTCAAGTGTTCTAGGACACCAGCCACAGGAAGGTAGAGGAAGTAGTTTTTCCTCAGGTTGAGCCGGGCCAGGGATGTGCCTGCAAAGGCGTCCGTTGGCAGGGTCCTCAGCAAGTTATTGTTGAGGAATAGTAGCTTCAAGTTGGGCATGAGGCTGAAGGCTGCAGGCTGGATTTCCCGGATGACATTGAACTCAAAGTACAAGTAGTGCAAACTCTGTAGGCCTCGAAACATGCCTGGTGTCAGCTTTTCGATATCATTGCCATTGAGAAAGAGGCTCTTTAGGTTGGGCAGGTTGATGAAGGCCCCATCCTGTACATAAGAAATACGATTGTTCCCGAGATGCAAGAGATCCAATGAAGAGAAATTCCAAAAATCAGAACGGTATATTTTCTGAATCAGATTGCTACTCAGGTACAGTTTCTTGGCATTCAGTGGCCTTGGAAGGAGTTCAGAAATGTTATTAAATCCTCGCTCTTTGCAGTTGACAGTCAAGCCAAGATCATTGATGTGCAAATTACAGGTACACCCAGTAGGGCATATGATGGGAATGGGTGGTCTTGTCTGGTAAGGAGCAATGGGAGGTTGGTTTGGACCAGGGTATAAAGCTTGGGATGTGGAAGGTGGCCTTGGTGTTCGGGGCTGTTTGGTGGGCTTGGGTTGTTTGTTTGAGGACTTGTATTCAACAGAAGAAGCAGTAAAATGAACAGAGGACAACATTGAGGAAGGCTTGGTTGGCCATGCATTCTCCTTGTTTGATGACAAGTGGGGAATCCCCAAACTAGCCTCCACCTCAGAGTCAGACAGCAAGGGACAGAGTTCTGTCTTCCTGATTTCTCGCAGGTCCTTCCCATGGAAATGGAAAGGGGTCTCGCAGGTGATGTCTCCCACCAGAGCAGTATAAGGAATGCGTTCCAGCCAACTCTTCAGTTGCACAATCTCACATGTACAATTCCAGGGATTTTCTTCCAGCTGGAGCTCCATCAGGCTTCTGCCAATGTGGTCTAGCATTCCTCGATAAAAAAGAACCTTTAACCTGTTTCCACGTAAGTCCAAATGGGTTAAGGAGACAGCCTTAAATAAATTGGTTGGAAGCATAGGGATGAGATTATCATTTAAAATCAGAATTCTCAGTTTACTTAGGTTCCGAAATGCCCCACTCTCAATACGTTTAATGACATTGTAATCTGCTTGCAGATATTCGAGACTTTCTAAGCCCAGGAAGGTGTCATTTCTGAAGACATCTAGTTTGTTCTCATGTAGATATAGCCTCTTTAAAATCTTAAGACCATTGAAAGCTCCTGTTTGAATGTCCTGCAATGCGTTGTTCCCAAGGTTAATGGACACAGCGTTATTTAAATGAAGAAAACTGTTGGTGTACAATTTCCTCATTGAATTCCTCTGCAGATACAGTTTAAAAGGTCTTGACCAGAACTCAGTAATCTGACTAATATTTGTAAATCCTTTGCTATCACAATGTATATGAAAGAGGCTTTCTTTAACTTCACAGTAGCATGGATCAAAACAGGGCTCATCTATTTCCTCTGAGTCCTCTATCAGGGGAATTGGGGTAGTCCATCCTAGAGCAATTGTGCTTAGAAGAATAATCCACAACATCCTCCCTCTGTGAAGCATCTCAGCTATGCAAGGTTTCATTGTTCGTGGTTGATTACAAAACTGAAACAGAAATAAAGATGCAGATTTTTAGTTGTTAGTCATATGCACTATTCTAATTGACTCCTATGTGTGAGGCTTTTTAAGAATGACATAAAAACTTTTGCAGTTGTTGAACTGACACCGAGAACAACCTATCAACATGTCTAATTTGTCCTATATTTTAAATTTAGGAGACTCTGAAATACTGTAACATATGATGATGTTTTTCTGCCATACTTGGCAAAGGGCATATTATACAAATAAAATCAGCCTTCATTTCTGCTTATAGCAAGCAAAGAAACTGGTATACAGTGATGTCTTTTATATATAGGTAGATTTAATAATAATGGCAATAATTTGGCCATTACACTTATTTGCCTGTTAAAATTTACGTTGGTATCAGAGGTGCCTGTTATAGATCTAATTGGAACTCTGATGGAAAAAAAAAAATTCTTTAAACTATAGGTTTCTACTCATAAAAAGACATAATTAAAAGTTATTAGTTTAAAGAATATAAAGTACGAGTCCATTGCCCAATATCAACTGTTGAGATGTATGACATTGGTATCTCTGGAAAACTTAAGATTTCTCTTAAGAAGTGATCACATCATGCTTAATTACAGTTAATGCTCAGTAATACACTATACCCCCACCCTATTTTGCCCAAACACAGATTATTAACATCTCATTTAATTAAATAATTTCTATATATGTGTATCATTTCACTATGTGAACCTTTTAGGAATGATTAGCCTTTCTAAAGAATAAAGTATTGCAGTCGTAGAGCTAAAGATAGTGAGGATGCTGGACCTGGGAGTGTCCGTATTAACAGCTTAGTTTGGAATGTCTGTGCCTTCGAGATCAACTGAGGAACCCTGTAAAAAGCCAGAATTAAAACGGCAGGTGGCTGGTTAGAGGACAGTTGGGTAGTTAAAGGCAAGAAAGTGAGGAAACCTTGATACTTACCTGCTGATAAATGATCTATCACATTAAATATATTTCAGGAAAGACATCATTCTTTTTTAATCGGAAGAAACAAATGCAGTGTACTATTCTAATAATACAGAGCCTTCTCCTATGGCTCTCTTTTCTTGCCTAATATCAGTATATGAAAATGCATACCTAAATAAATTATAATAATGCAGTTTTCTTAAATTGCCCTTTCTGAGTCACCGAAGTGTCAATCAAAATTGAATGGTTGTTTTTAATCAATAAAAATAAACTGGAATTTTTAGCATATATTTTCTCTCCACACTGAAATATGTACATTAAAAAATATTTAGTCAAACCTCTAACTTTAAAAAAAATGATATAATTTATAGGGAGAGTGAAAAGAATAAATTTTCACATTTAACTTGCATATAATGTACACAGCTGTAAGGAAAGAAGAACCAGTAAGAGAGCAAAGAGAAATCTGCCTCGGGCATGCAATACTCAATTTTTAGAAACAATTAAATGGAAAGAGAGAGAGAGAGAGAGAGAGAGAGAGAGAGCGCAGATGAGACTACATTGCAGTATCAATCTCCCTTATAAAATGTTAAAATTTATTTAAGTTCTTTCTTCTTCATTATTTTATTTAAATATTTTTCTTTTTTTGAGGTCCCTGAGATTTAGGCAAGAAAGCTTCCAGATGTCTTTGACTTACCTATTTTGCAGGAGAATTTTTTTTTTTTTTTAGCATTGAACATTGGGGAAAAAAGAAAGGCTTGAGTTTATGGATCCTCTCCCTCTCATTCCTTTCCTTTTGCTGAAACTGAAGCAAAGGGGGATAAGGGAGGGTGGGAGAGACTAAGAGGAAAAAAAAATAAAATAAAAGGCAGCAAGCTTGAGACGTGCTGGGAATGCAATGGGCCTTTCAATGGGCTTCTTTTGGACGCAGAACTGCCGCTTGGCACACTCAATATAGGAGGGAGGAATAGGGGCTGCTGCAGGCTCCCAGCTTCGCTGTCGCTGCTGCCGCCGCCTCCGAAGCTGCTTTCTCTGGGTACCGGCAGCACATCTTTGGGTACTGGGAGGAGGGGCGGGAGGAAGGCAGGGAGGAAGTCTGGATCAGTCACAGTGCAGAATCTCG